>SKCR01044206.1:0-71882 GCA_019454045.1 Zanthoxylum bungeanum | reverse complement strand
AATGAGTAAAAATAATCCAACTAATTAATAATTCCTCATGATTTGGAATATATAATTTCTAAATTAAGACAGATTAAGTTATACTTTTTTAAGGGTTTAGATCATGAGGATGGAAAATAAGAATGACTAAAGATTGGTAAATGGGACAGGTTTGGAAAAATCTATCTCGAAATTGAAATGTGTTTATCAACCTATTATAAAAGTTCAGTTCTTTAAATTTTGAATTGATATTTTTATTATATTATTTCAGGCTTGAACTTAAATAAAAAATACTTAAATTATGATTAATCTTTTCAAAGTCCGACTCATTTACCGACCCTTACTAAATATCATTTTTATTTTCTATTATTATTCGAACTCTACTTAACGGTTAATATGAGTTAATTTGAGTGATTTACATAAATTAACATATTTATTTTTCCAATTTTTCGCTGAGTTGAAGGTAAAAATTACTCAATATGTTAAAATTTTTAAAAAACAAACAACCCACAGAATACAAATATCTTAAAATTACTCATTATTTTACTTATCTTTACTTTAATTACCAATTCTATCGTTTTATTTCTTTAAGTTATTGTTAACGTTTTTGTTTGAGTAAATTAGTTCATGTAACCATCTCTTTGATGAATCGACACCCTAGTTATACTGCGATAACCGTGAGTCATATTTGGGTGTAATATTAGTACCATAACATGGAGGCATGACAGTGGTAGTTGCCACAACTGGCAGAAGACGAAGATGGAGCCATGAGATAATGGAATTCAACCGTTCAAGCATTACCGATGTGGTTTTTCATGCTAGTATTATATTAGCCCAAAACTAAATATGTAGAAAGAGAACAATCAAAAGACTCTTATGAGCAATGTAATTTTCTTTTATCTAGATTAATCTATTAGAATTGTTCGCTTGCGTTTCTTGGAGGCATTCCTCAATAAGAATCATTCACCTTTTTTGGGACTTTATTTCAAGAGGTTTGAACCTTACACACTCTCATTTTGCTGTTAACACTTACGTAGAAGTGAAACAATATAATTCACATATTTTACATAACACTTTTATATCAACCGACAATCAATTTAATACAAATAAAATTGATAATATAATGAATATAAAGACATATCCAAAAACACCATAAAACTCCATCATAGCCTTCACAACTCATGTCGAATCCACCTATAAATCTGCTCTAAATCTTTACATACCGAAGAAAAGAAACAACTATTCTGCAAACAACATAAAATATAAACCAAATAAAGGTTGGAATTGTAATGAATCCAGCTACCCAGAATCCAACTGCACAGCAAGCAGAAGCTTCATGCATGTGTTCCATGCAACTTTCGGTGAGAAACTTCCAGTTGGCCAACTTGGCCAGTGAAGATGAAGCTGGCCACAACGTGTGGCACTATAACACACGTTTTGGCTCTTACAAATGGAGCTCCAAATCTCCTCTGTATAGTATCCCAGAATCCCAAAATTGTAAAATAGATAGTGAAGTGAGGTTTTTCTTAAGTTTCAATACTTGTAATTCTATTCTTGTAAGTAATAGAAGGTTTTGGTTTTTCCCTAAAATACACTCTAGAGTGATCAGAGAATCACAACAAAGTGGTATCAGTACTTTGGTTTTACTTTGAGGTCGTAAAATCGAAGAACGGAGATCGATTCGGAAAAATTGGGTTCCGATAAAGTTGTCAAAAATCTATTTTGAGGATACCATCAGCTAGTTCACGTCGAGTAGAGTTCGGTGGTATTTTTTCGCGCGATCACAGAAGTCTGAGGAGCCCGCACGCGCCGCCACTCTCCGAAGAGTGAAGCCCACTCTCACCATGCGCCACACGCACGTCTAGAGGAAGAAGACGATTATGTGGCGTCCACGTCAGCGCCACATCAGGCCCAGTCATCGACACGTCATCACACAATCAGCAGCCACGTCAGTGACACATCATTTGACATGTCATCGCCATGTGTAAGCCACGTTTTCAATCCGGTCCCAATTTTGCCACGTCAGCAAAGCACTTGTCAGCCACATCAGCAATCCTGGTAAATTTCACTGAGCCTCTGAAGTCTTTGCAATTTATAATTTAGCCCCTGAAGTTTTAGAAATTTATAAATAAGTTTTTGAGGTCGGATTTGTTGGAGTTTTATTGGGAATTACAAGGTTAGCGCAGCGGAATGCGGAAAAACGATTTCTCCGATTTCAAAAAAAATTCTTGGAACAATTAAATAAACTTATTTATTTAATTACCAATACTTTAATTATGAAATATAACCTAAGAAATCATTTTTTTTTAATACAAAATTACCCCCAAACTTTTACAAATTAATTATTTTAGTTTTAAATGTGTCAATTACATATTTAATAATAATTCCAAATTAATCCAAAATAATTTTTACAAATTTTCCACAAAACCAGAAATATTTTCCAGATTTGCGCCACTGCCCAGATTTTTCTGGAATTTACAAAACAGCCCGGAATTTTAATTAATTATAATTTGGCCCAATTTGTTCAAAACATGTCAAGATCAAATCCAATTAATCCCAAATTTTACATGCATCAAATATACATCAAATTAAAGCTTATATATGAAAAGCCCCAAAATTTGAGTAGGTTTGGAACCCTAATTTCACAAATCACTCAAATTGGCAATTTACACTAAATTACTAAAATTCAATACTTTAATCTTCAAATTACTACACCAATTAATTCTCACCATCATGAAATTAATCAAGAAAAATTCTAGGCTAATTATGAATGGCTAATTAACTAAAATAGCAACTTTAATTTTCTAATTAATTTATTAAGCTTAATTACATTAATAAGGAAATAAATTAATTCTACATGCTTAAAAACATCCAACAAGCATCTAACAATTTTAATTACAAACTAAAAGAATAGAGACATGTTCTTAACAATAAAATTGAAGCTAAGAATTTTTGAAATATTTTTCATGTAGGAAGAAATGTGAAAAGAACTTACAAAATCAAGTCTTTTTCCTTTGTTTTTCTTTCTTTTCTTTCTTCACCCAAATGATCTCAATTCTTTCTTTCTAATTTTTGTTGATTTTTGCGTGTATATTGAAAATGGAAAACAAAACCATTTTGTTTATGTTCCAATTTGGCCGAAAGATGAAACAAAAATAAAATAACAATTAATTTGTTTTTGTTCAAAATTGATTAGTCCACAATTTTCCAATTTGAAGACAACACTTTATCTTCAATAAACCAAAATAAAAATGTGTTCCAATGGAAACTGCCATTTTCTAACTTTAAAAAAGTAAATCATTTCATAAGATATTTATAATTTTAATTATATTAATCATTAACTTTATTAATTAAATAATTAAATATAAATATATTAAATATATGTATTATATTTACATTAAATATCTCAAATACATATATTATGATATAAGTCAAACATCACAAATTGATATTTTATTAATGTGTATTTAATAAAATCAAGTATTAAATAAAATACACATTATTTTGGAAATGACCGTTAGGTCCCGATTGCATGTATTTTTCGTTTAACCGTTAAACGAGTTATAAATAATCAGTATTATTCATAACAGTTGCCCTAGTGCTCTACGAGTAAATTTCATTAGTGAGACTCTCTAAATTCAGGCATATCTGTCACGATATCAAATTTGTGTCCATAATTCACCCACCCGTAAATTATGACGAACACGGATAAACTCACTGAATCATACAGGTCGAGGTCACTGCATACGTATAATCCCTCCGTCAAAGGTATCCGGATTAATCCAGAGATACAGATACAAAAGTCAAATCTCTATAGATATAATCATGTCGACGTTTCTATTAGCAATCCCTCAAATAACACTTAGAACTAATTTCTACAGTGTACAACGGACCCATGGATTTAACAGATTGCTAATACCATATTGAATACCTATACTATGTACACAGAGCTGACGGATCATATCTTGATACACACAGGATATCCTGAGCATCAGTCCACACCCAACGAACAGGTGGAGGTCTGGTCTAAATAGATCGGTGACGTGACTGTCATCTAAGTGTGGAGGATAACTCGGATATCCACAGTGGTATCTCAAGTCAAAGAATCACTATGCTCACTCAAACCGATAAGATTCTTATTGACGTTGGTGTACCATCCATTAAAAATCTTCGGTGAGTCGTTCAGTGTTTATCCGCTATAAACACCTACACGTCTATACGAGTCTCCAAGACTCATGGTTCACTGAGAAACCATCGGAATCCAAGATTCCATATACGACATGTACCAGTCTCTACGGGTTTACTTTACTGACCAAGTAGTGTAAACCTTGACCGGGAACTGTCTAAGAATGACAACACGTCATGATACAACTCAATGTCAGTTGCGACGCTTTTGCAACAGTATCATAACTAATCATCTTAAGGTCAATTACGTCTTTAACCATATTAAAAAATAAGTTATATAAAAGAAACTGTTCATTTTATTCATATAAACGTTCATTAGTATTTACATAGAAATACATAATAAAATTGGCGCTCGGAGCACCACCCTAACAGGATTTGGCCCAACGAAGTGTATAATCCACCAATTTTCGACCGTTCCACCATTCCAGACGCAACGGTGACCTCTGATTTGTGAAATTCAGCCATTCACCCAATTTTAACCTATTTTATTTAAAAACTTTAAAATTAAAATGGAAATGGAAGATTCCCCTTCTGGTGGCAATGATCAAGCTACCAACACTAATTACTAATTACTCCTTTTGGAGACCTCAGATGATAGATTATTTACAATGTAAAGATTTATTTGATGTTATCGAGGTGAAGGGAGTGGTGACCAGAATCTGTTAAGCGTATGCCTTTAATAAACTCAATAACATAATTTTGGGTCAGATTAGACATGGATCGACCACAGGGTCTTCCACCACGTAGCACAGGATACAGATGTTTATGAAATGTGGATAAAGCTGGAATACATGTTCCAGGCCAAGAAAGCTCGGAATAAAGCCTTAATAATGAGGCGTTTGGTGAACCTGAAGCTACGGAGTGGAACTTCCGTTGCAGAACATACCAATAAGTTTCAAAGCCTGGTGAACCAGTTATCTACAGTAGAGATGCAACTGGTAGACGAAGTTCAAGCCCTCTTGCTACTCAGTTCTCTTCCTGATAGTTGGGAGACACTGGTGGTTACTCTCAGCAACTCAGCTTCAGAAGGCAAACTTATCATACCTATGGTAAAAGATGTCTTATCAAATGAAGAAGCCAGAAGAAAAGATGTAGGCTCAGATCAAATGGAAGCCCTTGTCTTGGAGCATCGAGGAAGACAATAGGAGAAAAATCAAGGTAAATGGAGAGGCAAAAGCAAAAGTATGGGCAAATCTAAGAACGGGAGAAAGCCTACATACAAGTGCTTCCATTGTGGCAAAGAAGGCCACCTAAAGAAGAATTGCCGGAAATTGCAACGAGAGCAGGGACAAGGCATTAACCAACCGAAGAAAAATAATGCGGAGACAGTAGTAGTTACCACAAGACATGTAGCTATATGCTTCGGCCAGGAAGAAGCATGCCTTCACACCGCAACTCAGGATGTCGAGTGGGTGGTAGATACTGCAGCATCCTACCACGTCACTCCTCATAGAGATTTCTTCACAATATACAAACCATGAGACTTTGTAGCAGTGAAGATGGGGAATACCAATTCTTCTCAGATAGTGGGAATCAGTGAAATACAGTTGCGGATAAATACAGGGTATACAATAACCCTGAAGAATGTAAGGCATGTTCCAGAACTTCGGCTCAATTTACTCTCGGGGGTAGCCCTTGAAAAACAGGGTTATGGTAGACACTTCATCAATGGCACTTGGAGAATGATAAAATGTGTCATGGTCATCGCCCGATGACATATTTATGGAACTCTATACAAGACTCATATGAAGATTTTTGCAGAAAGCCTAAATGTAGCTGAACTGGAGGCTTCTCAGAATCTGTGGCACCAGAGACTCGGTCACATGAATGAAAGTGGGTTGTCTACCTTGATAAATAATTATCTAATCTCAGTCTCCAAAAATGCTATCCTAGATCCTTGCAATCATTGTATATTCGGTAATCAACATAGAGTCTCTTTCAATTTCTCTTCTACAAGGAAATAAAGTTACTCAGTCTGGTGTACTCTGATGTTTGTGGTCTCTTGGAGGTGAATTCACTAGGCGGTAATAAATACTTTCTGACTTTCATTGACGATGTTTCTCGAAAGGTATGGGTGTATTTTCTGAAATCAAAGGATCAGACCCTGGATAATTTCAAACTATTTCATGCCATGATCGAGCGTGAAACATGGAAGAAACTGAAATGTCTTCGAACAGACAATTGTGGCGAGTACACTTCCATAGAGTTCGATGCCTATTGCAGAAGTCACGGCATTCGACACGAAAGGATGTTCCACGCACCCCACAATACAATGGTGTCACTGAAAGGATGAACCTCACCATTATGGAGAAAGCCAGAAGCATGATCAGCATGTCTAAGCTGCCAAAGCCATTTTGGGGAGAAGCTGTTCGTGCCGCCTGCTACCTGATCAACAGATCACCATCTGTACCGTTGAATTTTTAGATTCCAGAGAAAGTATAGTCTAGTAAGAATCCCTCATATTATCACCTCAGAACATTCGGTTGTTTAACCTTTGCACACCTATCCAATGAGCTCAGGTAGAAGCTCGATGCAAGGACTACTACATGCATTTTCATAGGCTATGGAGACGAGGAATTTGGATACATGCTATGGGACCCGAAGGAAGTTTCTTGAAGACCAAACAATAGAAGAAATTGAAAAGCCCAAGATGTCTTCTAATTCTAGTGCCAACAAAATCGATGCAAATCCAGAAACAACCCCAACACCAACACGAGTGGCCACAGATAATGATGGGGTGCAAGACATACCAGAAACAGAATCGGTGGAGGAAGGTGGTGTTGAGCAGGAGGAGTTGTAATCTGCTCCATTAGAGGCTACATGATCATCTATAGAGCTGGATGGCAATAGACAGCAAAAACCAGTGAACCTCCAGTACGAAGATCTGAGCGAGTCCGGATTTCATCATCCAAATACTCAGGATCTGAATACATTCTGCTTACTAACAATGGGGAGCCAAAAATCTTCAATAAAGTTGTATCTCATAAAGACAAAGACAAATGGATGCACGCAATGCAGGATGAAATGGAATCTCTGCAGAAAAACAACACTTATGAGATAGTCAAGCTCCCACATGGAATAAAGGCTTTGAAGAACAAATGGGTGTTCAATCTCAAGAAAGATGGCAGCGAAAATGTGGTGAAACACAAAGCTCGACTAGTAGTCAAATGATTCCTACAGAAAAAAGAAATTGACTTTGATGAGATCTTTTCACCAGTGGTAAAAATGGCTTCAATCCGAGTTATCCTAAGATTGGTAGCCAGTTTGAACTTGGAGCTTGAACATATGGATGTCAAAACAACATTTATTCATGGTGATCTGAATGAAGAAATTTACATTGAGAAGCCAGAAGGATTCAAGGTTTCAGGAAAAGAAGACCTTGTTTGCAAGCTGAAAAAGAGCTTATACGGGCTTAAGCAAGCACCGAGGCAATGGTACAAGAAGTTTGACTCATTCATGGTGGGTCAAGGCTACAAAAGAACTGCAGCAGATCAGTGTGTATACATCTAGAGGTTTTCATATGGAAATTTCGTTGCTCTTCTACTATATGTGGACGACATGTTGATTGTTGGACAAGAAGTAGCGAAGATCAGCCAGCTGAAGAAGGAACACTCCAAGTTTTTTTACATGAAAGACTTAGGACCAGCTCAACATATTTTGGGAATGAAGATTATTCGTGACAGACAGAACAAGAAGTTGTGGCTCTCAAATGAGAGTTATATTAAACGGATAATCAGAAGGTTCGATTTACAGAAAGCCAAACCAGTCAGCGTTCCGCTAGCGCGCCATTTCAAACTGAGCAAGAGTTTGTACCCCTCATTCAAGAAAGAGATAGAGGAGATGCCATCAATACTCTATTCTTCAGCTTTTGGAAGTCTAATGTATGTAATGGTATGTACTATGCCAGATATTGCACATGCAATGGGGTAGTGAGCTGTTTTCTCTCTAACCCTGGAAAGCAACACTTGGAGACAGTCAAATGGATTCTCAGGTACCTCAAGGGTACATCAAAGTTACGTCTGTGATATGGGCGAGCTGATCCAATATTGGAAGGCTATACAAATTCAGATATGACAGAAGATTTTGATGGTAGGAAATCTACATCAGGTTTCATCTACACTTTTGTAGGGAAAGTTATGTCATGGCAGTCAAGATTGCAGAGGTGTATTGCATTATCCACAATAGAAGCTGAGTACATTGCTATAGCTAAGGCAGGAAAGGAAATGTTGTGGCTAAAGCGTTTTCTCCAAGAGTTATATATTGTGACAGTCCGAGTGCTACGGACTTGAGCAAGAACTCAATGTATCATTCCCGGACGAAGCACATCGATATTCTCTATCATTGGATACGCGAAGTAATGGATCAACAACTGCTGAGACTAGTGAAGATCCATACAGTTGAGAATCCAGCCGACAAGTTAACAAATGTGGTTACTCATGACAAGCTAGAGTTATGTAGAGACATAGCCGGGATAGCTGTCAGATAACAATTGCTTCAGACGCAGCTGGAGGGGGAGAATTGTAATGAATCCAGCTGCCCAGAATCCAGCTGCACAGCAAGCAGAAGCTTCATGCATGTGTCCATGCAACTTTCGGTGAGAAGCTTCCAGTTGGCCAACTTGGCCAGTGAAGATGAAGCTGGACAAAATGTGTGGCACTGTAACACATGTTTTGGCCCTTATAATAGGAGCTCCAAATTCTCTTTGTATAGTATCCCAGAATCCCAAAGTTGTAAAATAGGGAGTGAAGTGGGGTTTTTCTTAAGTTTCAATACTTGTAATTCTATTCTTGTAAGTAATAGAATGATTCGGTTTTTCCTCAAATACACTATAGAGTGATCAAAGAATCACAACATGAATATTACACTACTTGTTATAATCTGAGCACATGTTAAATGATCAAAAACTCAAAATCTAACCATCTCTAATAGTCCAAAATTATAGGGAATAGTACCCCAGAGTAGCATTATCGAACCCTTAGTTGTAACATCGTGATCCCGAGATCCATAAGCAGAGATATTATTGTTGTTCGTTCATCGATTGTTTCCATTCATGATCACTCACATTCAAAATCATCATCTACTTAATGAAGTGTTGATGCCTAATTTGGAGGCAATTAGCGTATGGGAATCATCTGTGGCATAATATATATATTTATCTTGTCTGAAGATATAATTGTGATCAGATTTATCTTTTATAAAGGGGAAAATAATTTTTGGATTCTTAATTTTTTTCATAATTATTATTTAGATCCATGTTCTTTAGGAATGATAATTGGGACGTCCATCCTAAGCTATTCTCCTCTTATCTTAATTGTGATTTGAGAAGAAAAATCATCTTGAATCTTAACCGATTTTTTGAATCGGGATTGAAAAATCATCATGAATAATTCGAGATCCTTAATCTATTTGGGATTGGAGGTGATTTTTCCTTCTGAAACCCACACCGAGGGTACGAGATCCCAAATCTCTTCAGAATTTTCTACCAATCCTACTATTATTTTAACAATTAATGATTATTGTTGTATTACGTACTATTATTGTTAAAATTGTAGGACCTAAAGAATAATTATGAAAAATAAAAAATTTAACAAATAATTGTGAAAAAAAAAATTAGGGATTTAGAAAGATACTCCCTTTATAAAATAGCTATTCTTCCTAGGGATGACAGTGAGTAGAGTTTGGTGCGGGTTTGCCATTACCAAACCCACACCCGCATATGTAAATAAATTATCAAACTCGCATCATACCCGTTGTGGGTTTTAATTTTCATTACCAAACTCGCACACGCATATAAAAATAAATTACCAAACCCGCATATTAAATATAATATTAAATCATGTATAATTTTTTCACATGTCAGTGGATTTTGGTTTAAAGTCAATATGAAGTCGCAAATATTAAACAAAATTTTATACCAAAAGAAATTCAAAAAAATGATAAAGTTGATTAAAAAAAAAGTTAACTCAGATTAAACTAATACAATACCAGAAGTAATTCAAAAAATATGATAAAGTTAACTATAGAATGTGTATCCTTTTATATGAGTGGATTTTCTTTACCCTAAGAAATATAAAGTAAAAAATTTAAATTTACGGGTAGCGGATATCCACTGCGGGTATCGACGGGTTTTACTTAATTACCAAACCCGTAGCGGATTTTGTTTTAATTTACCAAATCCACACCAAACCCGTTTAAATATTTACTAAATCCTACTCATTACGGACAGATTTTTACGAATTTACGAATTTATGGGTGAAATTATCATCTATAATTCTTCCCTTCACATTATTGGCAATCAATAATAACAAAAATCCAATCAATACGACACATTGTCGGTTGTGCTAAAAACAGATGTCTTGTCAAAATTGAAAATACGAGGAAATGTAAAAATAATAATTTGTAATAGTGAAATGACAATTATATCCACTCTTATTTTGCTTTTGTTTTCGAGAAAATAAGAACATGAAAGTAAATATAAAATTTAAAAATTGATATTTTTCGCATTTTTTATTATTAAAAAAATAGTGTAGACCATTTAATGCAATCTAAATTGACTGGATTCAAAATTCTCACACTGAAAATGACTAAATATTAAAAATTTAATTTGATAGATACTTTCAAAAATGAAACGGTGTATGGTAATACGTCACTCATTTAATAATTAAATAATATCTTATCATATGTGTTAAAATATAAAAATTATTAAATAAATAATAGTTATATTTAATACAAATACACCCATGCGTTAATAATAGGTTTATTTTCAACATTGGATAAATCAGCATAAAAGAATATTCGTCACAACCAGCCGAAGCAAAGCCCGAATAAAGGAATAGTTGTACAAACGTGACAAGTCAGTTGAAGGATGCAGCGCACGTTCATAGTGGTTGATGCAAGTAACACACTACAACATGAAGCATAACTTGACAGTTACCACAACATGGAGGCACGACAGGGGTAGTTGCCACAGCTGACAGAAGTCGAAGCAAGGGCTATGAGATTGTGGAATTCAAGCATTCAAACATTACTGAGATGATTTTTCGCGCTACTATATAAGCACAAAGCCAAATCTATAGAAAGAGAAAACAATCAAAAGACTTTTATAAGCAATATAATTTTCTTTTATCTAGAATAATCAATTAGAATTGTTTGCTTGCGTCCCTTGAAGACATTCGTCAATAAAAATCATTCATCATTTTTAAGGATTTTATTCCAAAAAATTTGAACCTTACACGCTCTCCTTTTGTTGTTCAAGACTTACGTATAAGTGAAACAATATAATACACATATTTTATATCAACAAACAATCAATCTAATACAACTAAAATTGATAAATCTAATGAATATAAAGACACCTCCAAAAACACGTCTTCACAACCCATGTCGAATCCACCTATAAATCTGCTCCAAATCTTTTACATACAGAAGAAAATAAACAATTATTCTGCAAATAAAAGGTTAGAATATTACACTGTTGTGAATAAACACACACTAATAGAGATGAAATGAGAGAAAATTCTTCTTTTATATACCCACAAAAGAATACAAAGCTTACAATATTAAGCTTAACAAAAAACTCTCACACACACTTTACTCTCTAATACTCTCACGTTTTGGGATGCTTAACAATGGTCCAGGGGCTCAAATTTATAGAGCCACAAACGCGTGAACAGTGTCACGCGGTTTGGCCAACTCACACACAGCTTGGACAACACACACACACGTTTTGTTGGCTGACTTTTGGTGCACTGCAACGTTGTCCTCAATTGTTTCTGCTTTCGGTGGAATTGGCTCTTCTGTCTTCAACAAATCTCCCCCTCTCGGTGAAGATTTCTAAAATCTGAGCCGACCATCAATCATCCAAACCGGATCCTCCAAAGGATCCCCCCTGGCTGCATCTGAATGACTGCCTACGTACCCTGAGTTGGGATCAAGCCAATCGTAGTTCTCTGAATCTCCCCACTCTGACTATGTGGAGAGTTTTGTCATCCCGGCTATGGCACAACAGATTTCAAGCTTCTCCTTCGGTAAAACCTTCGTGAACATATCGGCACCGTTGTCGTCGGTGTGAATTTTCCTGAGTTCTAATAGCTTGAGCTCAGGACGTCCCGTATCCAGTGATACCTCACATCGATATGTTTTGACCTCGAATGAAATGTGGAATTTTTACCGAGATAGATAGCGCTCTGGCTATCGCAGTACAAAATGTACTTCTCCTGCTTGAAACCCAATTCCTGGACGAATGTCTTCATCCACAGCAATTCCTTGCAAGCCTTCTGTCACTGCAATGAATTCTGCCTCTGTTGTAGAAAGTGCAACACACCTCTGCAACCTCGACTGCCATGCCACAGCTCCTCCTGAGAGAGTAATCAGATACCCCGAAGTACTTTCGGGTATCCACATCTCCTGCCATATCTGAATCGGTGTAGCCCATCAACACTGGTTTGTCGCTGCTTCCAAAACATAATCTCATCTTGGATGTGCCTCGAAGATACCGCATAATCCATTTGACAGCATTCCAGTGTTCCCGTCCTGGGTTTGACATAAACCGGCTGACCAATCCAACTGCGTGTGCTAAGTCTGGCCTCGTGCACACCATGGCATACATTAGACTTCCCACTGCTGAGGTGTATGGAACCTTTTCATTTCCTCCTTCTCTGTCTCAGTAGAGGGACTCTGTCTCGAACTCAATCTAAAGTGGGTAGCAAGAGGAGTGCTAACCGCTTTAGCCTTGTCCATCTGGAATCTCTGAAGTACCTTCTCGATGTACTCCTCCTGTGACAAGTATAACTTCCTGGCTTTCCGATCACGACCGATCCTGATGCCAAGAATCTGCTTAGCTGGCCCCAAGTCTTTCATCTCAAAAGACTTACTCAGTTGCTGCTTCAAATTATCAATCCTCGATTGATGCCTCCTGCCAACTATCAACATATCATCTACATATAACAGTAAGATATAAAGTCATCGTCAAAAACTTCTGAACGAAAACACAATGGTCTGAAGTGGTCTTCTTGTATCCCTGCTCCCCCATAACTGACTCAAACTTCACGTACCACTGTCTCGGTGCCTGTTTCAAACCGTAGAGGCTTTTCCTGAGTCTGCACACATAGTCCTCTTTCCCCCGCTGACTCTGAAGCCTTCTGGTTGCTCCATGTAAATTTCTTCTTCCAGATCCCCGTGAAGAAATGCGGTCTTGACATCCATCTGCTCAACTTCCAGGTCGAGGCTTGCTGCTAAGCTGAGTACCACTCTGATGGATGACATCTTCACAACTGGAGAGAAGATTTCATCGAAGTCAATGCCTTTCCTCTGATTGAATCCCTTGACAACTAGTCTGGCTTTGTACCGGGGTTGTGAAGTGTGCTCCTGTTGCTTCACCCTGTACACCCATTTGTTCTTCAAAGCCCGTTTGCCTCTTGGCAATTTCACCAACTCAAAAGTGTGATTGTCATGCAAAGATTTCATCTCATCTTGCATGGCTTCCTCCCACTTTTCTCTGTCTTCTGTTTCCACAGCCTCCTGGTAGCTCTCGGGTTCTCCCCCGTCAGTAAGCAGCACATACTCATATACAGAGTATTTGGTTGAAGGTCGCATGTCTCTGTCAGACCTTCTCTGTGGAACTGTTGGTGGAACTTCTGGTACTGGTGGTGGTTGATCATGATCATCATCTCTGGGAGCTTCATCACCTGTACCCTCATGTCTGGGAACCTCATCTTCAACTCGTACTGGCACCGGCACCGGTGTATGAGGTTCTGGATTCACATTTCTGTATTGCTGGGGCATTGTTTTCATATCCTTCCGGATATCTTCTATGGTCTGGTCTTCAACAAAGACAACATCTCGGCTTCTGACAATCTTCTTCTCCACAGGATCATAGAGTTTGTAGCCGAAATCATCCTGACCATAGCCAATAAAGACACATTGTCGCGTCTTTGCATCGAGCTTGGATCTCTCGTCCTTTGGGATGTGTACATAAGCTTTGCACCCAAAGACATGCAAGTGTTCATAAGACACTTCTTTACCTGTCCAAGCTTGGTTAGGAACATTACCTTTCAGTGCGACCGCTGGGGACATGTTCAAAACATGAACTGCTGTGATGAGTGCCTCCCCCCAAAATGTCTTCGGCAGCTTGGCTTGTGACAGCAAGCTTCTGATCCTCTCGCACAAGGTTCTGTTCATCCTCTCAGCTAGGCCATTCAGCTGAGGTGTCTTCGGAGGTGTCGTTTGATGTCGATTTCTTGCGTCTTGCAGTACTGATCAAACGGACCTCTGTATTCTCCACCGTTGTCTGTTCTGATGCACTTCAGTTTCTTGCCGGTTTCTCTCTCCACCAAAGCATGAAACTCCTTGAACACTCCAAACACTTGATCTTTTCTCTTCAAGGTGTATGCCCAGATCTTCCTTGAATGATCATCAATGAATGTCACAAATACAGTGACCCTCCGAGTGTTCGTGTCTGCATCGGACCGCATACATCTGAATGTATGAGATCTAGTACCTCCGGTTTCCGTTGAGGCGGGGAGCTCTGGAAGGATACTCTGTTCTGCTTTCCAGCCATGCAGTGTTCACACTTCCGTAAGTGTGAGTTCTTCAATTCCGGAAGAACATTCCGCCTGCGTAGTATCTCCATCCCTGTTTGGCTCATGTGACCGAGCTTTTTATGCCATAGCTCGGCTGCCTCATTACTGTTAACTGTATTTATGCTACTATTTGAAAGCTTTCATGCATCAAATACAGAGTTGAATCTTTCTTACCTCGTGCCACGACCATTGATCCTTTAGTGAGCTTCCAGCATCCGTCACTAAAGGTGCTGCAGAAACCTTCATCATCCAGCTTGCCTGTTGAGATCAGGTTTAACCGGATATCTGGGATGTGCTTGACTCCCTTCAACACTAGCCTTGTTCCGTTCTCTGTTTCAAGGCAGATGTCTCCAATACCGACGGCTTTGGACTGTCCGTCATTCCCCATCCTTACAGCACCGTAGTCCCCTGGTGTGTAAGATGAAAAGAAGTCTCTGCGAGATGTGGCGTGTATGGATGCGCCACTATCTATCACCCAACTGGTCTCGTGGCTGGCAAGATTCACAACAGCTTCTTCATACATTATGCAGAAGTCTTTGGAGGTTTTCTCGGTGGTAGTAGCAACTCTTTCTTGATTAGAGTCACCATCTCTTCTGGACTGCTCGTTCTTCAGTTTGTAGCAATCCCGCTTCATATGGCCTTTCTTTTTACAATAATAGCACTCAATATCTCTAGTTTTAGATTTACCTCCCTTGGTTCTTGTCTGGTCTACCTGGGCCTCGGCTTTTACTCATCCCCCTTCTGTTGTTCTTTTCTGTCACTAGAGCTTCTGAGGTTGAGGCTGATGCTGACTCCTGCATTCTCGTCCTCTTTTCTTCCTCGAAGATCCTGGTCTTTGCCATCTCCATAGTGACTTTCCCATCTGCGGCTGAATTTATCACCGTAGATCTGAACGTTTCCCAAGATTCTGGTAACGTATTAAGAAGTATTAAGCCATTTACCTCATCTCCGAAGTCTATGCCCAATCTAGACAATTCCTTCATGGTTCCGAGGAAATCGTTGATATGGTCCGCCACAGCTGTACCTTCCTGGTATTTCAAACCCATCATCTTCTTGATGTAGTACAGCTTGTTGTTCCAGTCTTTGCTCGGAAAAGCTCCTCCAGCTTTCTCCATAAGACACGTGCATTTGTTTCTTCACTGACATGGTTGACGATACTATCGTCGATCCACTGACGAATAGTACTGCATGTTTTCTGGTGAAGATTAGCCCACTTTCCATCGGTCATTCCTTCTGGTTTTCTCCTCCAGAAATACTGATCCATCATAGTCCTTCACATACAGAAGGTCTTTCATCCTTCCTCTCCATGTGAAATAGTTTGTACTGGTTACAAAATCATTTTTCCGTTGCTCCCCTCCATCATAAAAATTCTAAGCAGAATTTCAAAAAACGGACCTCACCGTTGCGTCCGGAATGGTCGAAAATGGTGGAAATGACACTTCGTTTGTCAAAACTCCGACACAGGGACCAATTGCAAATTCAGAAATTACAGGGGTCAAAGTGCAATTTCCGAAAGTTCAGGGGCCAAAGTGAAATTACGGAAAAGTTCAGGGACTAAATTGCAATTTTCAAAAGTCCAGGGACTAAATTGAAAATATCTGAAAGTATAGGGGCTAAAATGTAATTTTCAGAAAGTTTAGGGACCTATCTGAAATTTACCAGGCACAGCTGACGTGGCAGCTGACTGGACTGCTGACTGTGGCTGACGTGGTGCTGACTGTGGCGCTGACGTGGCGGATGACTGGGCTGCTGACTGTGCGCTGACGTGGCGCTGACTGTGGTGCTGACTGTGCGCTGACGTGGCGCTGACTGGGCGCTGACGTGGTCGTCTTCTTCGTTGGGTTGGCGCGTGCGGCGCGTGTCTGCGCGTGGAGAGCGTGAAGTAGCTACTGACCGGCGCGTGCGGCGCGTGCGGCTTCGTCCGACCTCCGTTCGATCGCCGGAAAATATCACCGAGCTCGTCTCGCCGTGAAAAGTCCGATGATATGCTCAAAATCGATTTTCGACAACTTTCGTCGGAATCGACTTTCCGAACCGAACCTCTGTTTCTGAGTTTCGGGATCCCTCCGTGGAACCGTAGCTCTGATACCACTTGTTGTGAATAAACACACACTAATAGAGATGAAATGAGAGAAAATTCTTCTTTTATATACCCACAAAAGAATTACAAAGCTTACAATATTAAGCTTAACAAAAAACTCTCACACCACTTTACTCTCTAATACTCTCACGTTTTGGGATGCTTAACAATGGTCCAGGGGCTCAAATTTATAGAGCCAAAATCGCGTGAACAGTGTCACGCGGTTTGGCCAACTCACACACAGCTTGGACACAACACACACACACGTTTTGTTGCTGACTTTTGGTGCACTGCAACTTGTCCTCAATTGTTGCTGCTTTCGGTGGAATTGGCTCTTCTGTCTTCAACATACACTACATGTTATAATTTGAGCACATGTTAAATGATCAAAAACTCAAAATCTAACCATCTCTAAGGGCCAAATTATAGGGAATGGTACCCCAGACTCGGTAACGTATCCTGATCCCGAGATCCATAAATAGAGATATTACAAAATCATCATCTACTTTTTTTTTTTTTTTTTTTTGAAATCGTTGGAAACCCCGCCACCAAACCACCCATTCTGGGCCGCGGCGCAGGTAAAAACCCCCGGCTGCCCAAGCTCTTACAAGAAGTTGCACCTCCTGGATTCGAACCCAGAACCTCAATGTGAGATTCTGAACCCTTCACCACCAAGCCACACCATTAATCATCATCTACTTGATGAAGTGTTCATGCCTAATTTGGAGGCAATTAGCGTATGGGAATCATTTGTGGCATAATATATATATTTATCTTGTCTGAAGATATAATTGTGATCAGATTTATCTTTTATAAAGGGGAAAATGATTTTTGGATTCCTAATTTTTTTTAATAATTATTATTTAGATCCCTGTTATTTAGGAATGATAATTGGGATTTCCATCCAAAGCTATTCTCGTCTTATCTTAAATGTTATTTGAGAAGAAAAACCACCTTGAATCCTGACCGATTTTTTGAATCGGGATTGAAAAATCATCATGAATAATTCAAGATCCTTAATCTACTTGGGATTGAAGGTGATTTTTCCTTGTGAAATCCACACCGAGAGTACGAGATCCCAAATCTCATCAGAATTTTCTGCCAATCCTACTATTATTTTAACAATTAATGGTTGTTGTTGTATTAGGTACTATTATTATTAAAATAGTAGGATCTAAAGAATAATTATGAAAAATGAAAATTTTAACAAATAATTATGAAAAAAAATTAGGGATCTAAAAATATACTCCCTTTATAAAATAGTTATTCTTCCCTTCTCATTATTGCTGCAATAATAACAAAAATCCAATCAATACGGTCGGTTGTACAAAAAAAAGACGTCTCGTCAAAATTGAAAATACAAGGACACGTCCTTTTAGAATTTTGCCAAGGAATGTGAAAATAATAATTTGTAATAATGAAATGACAATTATATCCACTCTTATTTTGCTTTTGTTTTTGAGAAAATAAGAACATGAAAGTAAATATAAAATTTTAAAATTGATATTTTTGGCATTTTTAATTATTAAAAAAATAGTGTAGACCATTTAATGCAATCTAAATTGACTGGATTCAGAAATTCTCACACTGAAAATGACTGAATATTAAAAATTTAATTTGATAGATACTTTCAACGATGCAACGGTATATGGTAATACGTCACCCATTTAATAATTAAATAATATCTTATTATATGTGTTAAAATATAAAAAGTATAAAATAAATAGTAGTTATATTTAATACAAATACATCCATGTGTGCTCCCAATTTGTTTTCTTTTTGTACATCCTAGACTCTATTAATCAATAATTGGCGATAATAACTATAAAAAATGATTTAATTAATGTTGAGCTGAGTTTTACACTGATAATATTTTTATAAAAAATTATGATATAGATTATTATTGGATAATAGTTTAAATGTAACTGAATTTAATCGTGCACTGCCATTAAAACATGAGTGACAAAATATTATAAAAAAATTAGCACAACTGTGCTCTGAATTCAAATTCATTAAAAAAAAAGACATGAAATAAAACAACTTCAAGATTCCACACTGAAAATGACTAGATATTAAAAATTTAATTTGATAGATACCTTCTACAGGAGGAAAATTCTATAATATAATAGTGAGAAAGTGTAATTAAGAAGATATTGGTGTTTGTTTATTGAGAAAATTAACAGAGAAAGTTTATGAACTGAAATTTTATTTTCTAGAGAATTCTCAATCACAACTTACTTACTTGTCCAATGAATACAAGTATTTATATCAATTATAGATATGTAACTAACTATACAAGCTTAACCAATCATATGACTAACTCCAGAAGTTGCATAACTGAATCTGCTGACTAGGACGAATGGTGAGCTGATCTAGTACATGCTGCACTTGCTCCTTACTGTATTCAGCAACCATCTTACTGTAATGAGCTTCCTTAACATCCCCCCTCAAGCTTAAGGGTCGATGATAGATATTAAGCTTGCATCTTAAGTAGTTAAATTGAGGGAAAGACAGAGGCTTGGTTAAGGCATCTGCCACCTGTTCTTCAGAAAGAATGAAGCGAATTTCCAGTTCCTTATTTAACACCTTATCTCTGACAAAATGCACATCAAGTTCAATGTGCTTAGTCTTGGAATGTTGTACTGGATTTCTAGCAATGGCTGATGCACTCTCATTATCACACCAAATGATTGGTGTAGGTATAGAGAGGAACTCAAACTCTGTTAATAATGATTGCAGCCATGCCATTTCTGCACTACCATTTGAAAGAGACCTGTATTCACTTTCAGTACTTGACTTGGCCACCACTTGTTGTTTCTTTGATGACCAAGATATCAAATTATCTCCAAAATAAATGCAGTAAGCACTTATAGATCTCATGTCATCTATATCACATGCCCAATCTGCATCTGTATATCCTTTGAGTTCAAATTTCCCACCTTTGACCAGCTGTAGACCATAGGTTTTAGTTTCTTGCAGATACCTCAAAACCTTCTTGCAAGCTAGCCAATGTTGTAAGGTAGGAGCTGCTAGATATTGGCTTAGCTTATAGACATTAAATGCTATGTCTGGTCTAGTAAGAGTCACATATTGAAGTCCCCCTACAATGCTCCTGTAAGTTGATGAATCCTCAAATTGTTGGCCAAGATATACATCGACATTCTGTTGCAATTTTACACCAGTACTGAATGATGTATCACAACCTTTGCAGTTTACCATAGAAGCTTTGTTGAGAATGTCTTTGATGTATTTGGTCTGAGCAAGGTGCAGTCCTTCCTCTGTATAGCTTACTTCTATGCCAAGGAAGTAAGCCAATAATCCCAAATCCTTTAGAGCAAAGACAGTATTGAGCTGATGAATAAAGTCTTCCAAAGTAGTAGAGTTTGGACCAGTAACAAGTATATCATCTACATAAATCAATACTATAATAATTGTGCCATTTGTATTCTTGATAAATAGAGAACTATCTGCTTTAGAGTTCTTGAAATTCCACTGCAGCAAGCATCCTTTCAGCTTATCATACCAAGCTCTGGGAGCTTGCTTCAGATCATATAAAGCTTTCTGCAACTTACATACATAACCAACTTTTGTGTTGTCTTCAAACCCCTCAGGTTGTGTCATGTAAACATTTTCAGTAAGATCTCCATTTAAGAAAGCATTATTAACATCTATTTGCCTAACTTTCCAGCCACTAATTACTACCAAGCTGAGAACAACTCTAACAGTACAAATTCTGACTACAGGGCTGAAAGTCTCATGAAAATCAATGCCAGCTGTCTGATGAAAACCCTTAGCAGCCAATCTTGCTTTGTGTTTAGCCACTGATCCATCTGTGTTATAGTTGGTCCTAAAAACCCACTTGCAGCCTACCAGTGTTTGATCAGCAGAAGGTGGAACTAATGACCATGTTTTGTTCTTGATCAAAGTATCAAATTCCAGTTGCATTGCCTTTTTCCAGTGAGAGCATAGCATAGCTTCATTGACAGATGTTGGTTCATTGGAATCATTGGCAACTAGAAATGTTTTAGGTTTAAAGATACCAGATTTGGATCTGGTAGTCATGGCATGTGTATTGGTGACATCAGGAGGAACATTATGAGAGATTAAGGTATTGGAAAGAGATGTGGGTGAAGGTGAATGGTTTGAATTTGAAGGAACATCAAAAGAGGTAGAGGTAGATGTGGAAGAAGAAGTACTACCTGATTTTGCTGAGTCATGTCATTGTATTGTTCTGGGACTATAGTTGGTGATAAGTCTGAAGCTGCAGGTTCAGCTGCTTGATGATCAAAGCTAGCATGAGGAATAGATATATGATAAAGATGTAACAAATCATATGAGTAGTTAATATGAGAGGAGACGGTGTTGAGATTGGATGAGAAAAGGAAAGATTTTGTGTAAGGATAGTAGGTTTCATCAAAGATTACATGACTGGAGATGTATATTTTACCAGAGGGATGCAGACACTTGTATCTTTTATGGTAAGGACTATATCCTAAGAAAACACATTTACAGTAGTGGAAGTTGAACTTGTGAGCACTATATTCTCTGAGAAATGGGAAGCAAGCACATCCAAAACACTTCAGGAACTTGTAGTCTGGTTTCTGGTTATATAGACATTCAAAAGGACTTTTCATGTTAAGCAAGGGTGTTGGCAACCTATTGATGAGGTAAACAGAAGAGTGAAAGGACTCCCACCAAAATTGCAAAGGTAGTTTGGCTTGAGCAAGAAGGTTAATCCCAATTCAACTATATGCATATGCTTCATTTCTACAAGTCCATTTTGATTGTGTGTATATGGACAAGAGTGTCTAAACAGAATACCATTAGCACTAAGATACTGTTCAAAAGGCCTAAATTCACCACCCCAATCAGATTGTAGCACCTTAATAGACCTATCAAAGTACTTTTCAACTTGCAGTTTGAAGGTCTTAAACATGTTTAGGGCTTCTGACTTCAATTTCAAAGGAAGTATCCAGGTATGTCTAGTGAAATCATCTACTATGCTAAGATAATATTTGAATCCACTGATTGAAGAAATATGAGCAGGCCCCCATAAGTCAGTGTGGAGAAGTTCAAGAGGATGTTGAGTTTTAGTGCTTGTAACAGGAAAATGCAGTCTGTGCATTTTGCCTATTTTACATGCATCACAAAAATCAGACAACAAGTTGGTATGTATAGAAGAAGAGATATTAAAAGATTTAACAATGTGTTTAATAATAGAAGTATTAGGATGACCTAACCTCCTATGCAAAATAGCAATACTAGATTTATCATTGTTTTTGGAATCAACAGAATTCATTATACAAGCATTATTATGAACAGAAGAGGAGACAACTGAAAACATAGACAATGGTGAATAGGACTTCATCTGGGTTACAGGACTTTGAAGAAATGAAGATCTTTGAGTCTTATTGAGAATAACTAGTTTGTAAAGACCATTTTCAGCATTCCCCTGCAACAGAACTTTCCCCTGCCTCTTGTCCTTCACAAAACAGAATCCATGTGAAAACTCAACAATTACATTATTATCTTGAGTTAGTTTTGAGATACTAATAAGATTTTTGGTAATTAAAGGTACAAGCAGCAAGTCATTGAGTTTAATAAAATGTTGAGAACAAAAGGATTTGAGAATGCCTCTTCCAATATGAGAGATATTAAGACTAGCTCCATTACCAAATATGAGTTTGCTGTTACCTGAGAAAGATTCTGCCATTTGTAAATTTTCAATGTTGTTAGTTAGATCATGAGTGGCTCCACTGTCAAGATACCAATTGCAATCTGGAGGAAATTTGTTGACATTATCCATGTTAGCTAAGAAGGCAGCCTTGTTGTTTCTGTTAGGAGGAGGTTGATGAGTGGTAAAACTATCACTATTTCTCACTCATTTAACTTAATATTTTGTATAGTTTCTTGAGTTTTGTGAATATTTTGATGTGTTTTGTGTTATTTTATAGATAAATAAAGTTTTAGGACATTCCGGAGGTGATTTGGAGCAAAACTGTGAAATTTGGTGAAATTTGGCAAAAATGGTATTTTGGTAATTTTAGGCGTCTCGACACCGAAACCCTTGGCATCCAGACCTCTAACGTGCACCGAAGACTGTTAATATGTGCCAGGTCAACAAGTCAAAGTTGCCAAGTTTGACTTTGCTAACGTGCAACATGCCACGTGTCATCATCACAAGCAATCTGCAAACGTGCACCACATGCCACGTGTCAAAAATTCAACGAGCCGTTTTTTTTAGCCACCATGCCACGTGTCGAAAATTCAGCGATCCAAAAATAATAATAATAATAATAATAAATCAGAAAAATAATAATAAAGAATTGAATTTTTTTGCCTATAAATTGAGTTTGATTTTTTAAGTTTTAAATGTACCTCATCCTCTGAAATCCTTATAAATAAATTGAGATTTCTCTTCTTTAGTTTCTTTTATTCAGTTTTATTTACGTATGTAGTAGTAATTCTCTTCTATAAATAGTAGTTTTCATTCATCCATGAGGAGCTAACTTCTCCATGCTGAGGTAAAAAGGTAATTCTTTTACTTTTGCTATTTAGATTAATCTCCCTTAAAATATAATATATAAATTATTTAAAACCTGAATTAATAAAGGATACCGCCATTCCGGACGGTTGGTTATTCAATTTAAATTGGTTAAACCTGACTTAATGAGGATACTGCCATACTGGACGGTTGGTTTAAATTTATATTTCTGTTCCGCCTTATGGCTGGTATATTTGAATTTGACTTAATCAGGATACCGCCATTCCGGACGGTTGATTTAAAATATCACAAGATTATATATATTATTTTATGGGAGATATCTAAATAGTGAATAGTAGAAGTTAATTCCTTTTACCTTAGCATTTCTTTTTATTACTTTTCAGGAATTTCATTTTATGTCTTTTAAGTTTATATCAGCTTTAGCTATGTGTTGTAACTAAATTAAATATCTAGGGTTGTGATAAAATCTAATATCACCGGTTTTAAAAAGGATTAGATTATAGTTTGGGTAATTAAAGAGTTATTTGTTGAGTCATAATCTTAATGCCTTTTTATTAACTAATCACTAATAAAATTGAATAGATAAACTTAAAATAAACTAGATATAGAGACTTTAAGTTTAAAGACCTTATACTCAGCAACCCACGATCTTCTTTAAGGATAGATAAACCTTTAATAGATTTCCTTACAGGATAGGAATATACCTGTTGGGCGGGGGTAATCATAATTGGAATTCAAACTTAATGAATCTAGGTAATTTGGTTGACATAAACATATGATTCAATTGAATTAAACTAGGTATTTGTAAATGACCATCGGAAGAGGCTTTTACATAATTTAATATTCCAGATTAATAAATCAATATTTACCCAACTATGATTTAACTACTTCATCTTTTAATTAATATTGGAAGAATTCACAACCCTAGATAGTTTTAATTCTCATTAATCTACTCTCAATTTCTTTTACTTGTTTTAGATTTAGAATCACCATTATCCTTTCAAACAACTTGTTAGATATTAGTAATCACTTGACCTCATAAAATTAATAGAATAGATATTAAGTCCTCGTGGGATCGATACTTTTTATACTACTTGAACGATATGTGCGCTTGCGTTATACGTGTGTGATTACGCCGGTCAGAGGTCTATAAGCACCAGAAGAAATAAATTCTTCAAGATTCCAGCACACATTTGCAGTATGGCCTGTTTTGTTACAAATCTGACAAGTAGGTTTTGAACTGCTACTGTAAGCACTTTGAGGCCCTTTCATATTGCCTCCAGAGTTGTTGGCAAAAGCATTCTGTGGACTTTTTCCTCTGTAGTAGTTTGTCACTGGATTCATCATTTGTTGTCCTGTGTTTCCAGTCCAGCTTCCACCAAAATTCCCATGACTTCCTCCAGTGAAATAACCATAAGAATTGTTTCTATTCACTCCAGAATGACTATTCCAATTTCCAGCATTGCCTCTTGGAGCATTAAAACCAACAAAACTACCACATCTATTGTTTCTTCTAAAGCCATCTCTATTTTGAACAAAGTTTGCTTCAAAGTTTCCTCTGGCTATATTACTAATAATCATTTGACTTTTCTCTAGTCTAGCTTCATGATTCAACAACATAGCATACACATCATCAAAATTCATTTCATCAACATTTTTCTTTCCAGTAATATAAGTAGCAGGTGCTATATAGTCAGTATCTAATCCATCAAGAATATGCATTATTAGATCTTTTTCAGTTATAGGACTACCAGCTGCTGCAAGATTGTCACTGATATTCTTCATCTTTAAGCAATCATCAGTAATGTTCAGGCCATCTTTTTTAGTTGAGAGTGATCTAAGATTCATAACTTTGGCTTGTGATTGAGTTCCAAATTGTTTAGCTAAAGATTGCCACACATCATATGAATTTGTGAAATTTAACACAAAGCCAAGTATACCTTCACCCATTGATGATAGCAGTCATCCAAGAAGAATCCGATCATGTGACGTACAGATCTGGTAATCTCGATTCTCAACAATTTGTTCTGCTCCTCCATGAGATTCAGATTGTCTTGCCATAAACCTAGGAGGTGATTTGCTGCTTCCATCAATGAATTTCTCAAGTCTGTTACCTCGAATCGAAGCAAGTACTTGTGTCCTCCAAATCAAATAATTGGATCTATCAAGCTTGATTGGATTATTGAAGGTAAATGACAGATTCGCAAGACTTTGATTGTTGATTGTTGACTGCTAGGTTATTAATGGCGATTGTTGTGTTTCTTGCAACAGGAGGATTATTGAGAGAAGATGCAATATTTGCATTGTGATTAACATTTGTCATGATTACTGTTGGCTCTGATACCAAGTGAGAAAGTGTAATTAAGAAGATATTGGTGTTTGTTTACTGAGAAAATTAACAGAGAAAGTTTATGAACTGAAATTTTATTTTCCAGAGAATTCTCAATCACAACTTACTTACTTGTCCAATGAATACAAGTATTTATATCAATTATAGATCTGTAACTAACTATACAAGCTTAACCAATCATATGACTAACTCCAGAAGTTGCATAACTGAATCTGCTGACTAGGACGAATGGTGAGCTGATCTGGTACATGTTGCACTTGCTCCTTACTGTATTCAACAACCATCTTACTGTAATGAGCTTCCTTAACAATAATGATGTATGATATCACGTCATTCATACAACAACTCAATAATATCTTATCATATGTGTTAAAATGTAAAAAATAATTAAATAAATAATAGTTATATTTAATACAAACACACCCACGCGTGCCTCATTTTTTTTTTCTTTTTTTATATCATTGAACTCTATTAATCAATAATTGGCAATAATAAGTATAAAAAATGACTTAGATTCAATATTGAGCTGAGTTTTATACTGATAAGTTTTTTTTTTTTTTATAAATTATTATAGATAATTATTAGATATTAATTTAAATATAACTTAATTTTAATCGTGTATTGTCATTAAAACACGCATCACAAAAGATTATAAAAATTTTATTCATAAAAAACATGACATGGAATTAAGCAAAAGCAAATTCATTTCACTTTCACAACCTCAATAATGCAATCCTTTTGGAAGGTGGATATGGCTCCATAGCCACACATGCAACAAATGGTCAGTCTTGCAACTATAAAACTCAATAATTACACACATCTTTATACAATACAACAAGTTTCCTTAATTTTGTCTTCAATAATGTCATCTAATCGCCCTCTATACGAAATTTTAATTCACAAAAACACAACTCAAAGAGCTTTAGATGTAACCATCTTGTTCCTTCTTCTTTCTCTTCTCTTTTACAGACTCTTATCTTTCAAGCACCATGGATTTGCTTGGTTACTTGCTTTTCTATGCGAGTCTTGTTTCACCTTCGTCTGGGTTCTCACTACTAACATCAAATGGAGTCCTTTGTCTTACAAAACTTATCCAAAACTTCTCCAAGAACGGTAACATATTACTAATCGATGTCTATGTATATATATGTTGTTTAATTTCATGGGTGTTAGTTTGTTCAACTGGTAGGTTAGGTTTAATGCCGTAGCCAGAATATTGATTCAGTGAAGACAAAAGTTCATTTTCACAAAAAGTGTTAGATTTTCGTTATTTTAATGAAGATAAATAAAAATAATTTCATTAATTAATGAGATAAATTTTAACAGATTTTCGTATTGGCCTCACTCTCTCATATGTATTTTGTATTCGAAATGGGCCAAAATGGAAAAAACATAAACTTGAGTAGCCTTTAATATATAATTTGTAAAATTAAGAAGTAACTATGTGGACCATTAACCATTTTAGTAAAAAAAAAATATAAATATATAGGGCGGAACAGTGCAAAATACACAAAAACTAGTAAAAAATTTGAACTCAATCATTTATTTTTGCTGATTTTTTCTTTGTTTTGACGGAAGGGAAAGTTCCAAAATCTAAGATTCGAACTTCATTCATATAGTGCTACAAAATATATATATAGTTTAATTGATTTGTGAGTAAAATGTGTTACAACATCAACAGGAGACAGGAGCTTCCTCCACTAGACATTTTTGTGACAACTGCAGATCCTGAGCTAGAGCCGCCAATCCTGACAGTAAACACAGTGCTGTCATTGCTAGCAGTTGATTATCCAGCTCATAAGATTGCTTGTTATGTATCGGATGATAGCTGCTCACCTCTCAACTTTTATTCTCTTGTTGAAGCATCAAATTTTGCCAAGCTTTGGGTTCCATTTTGTAAGAAGTATAATGTTCAAGTTAGAGCTCCGTTTAGATACTTCTTGGATGAGAATTCTGAACCGCCCTGTGAGAGTTCATGGGACTTTCAACAGGATTGGAAAAAGATGAAGGTAAAAAAAAAAAAAAAAAAGAGTAAATGATTTTATTTTCTGATGCGGTAAGTTTTAAAAATCTTGTGTCATCATGTTGATGTACCATTACTATCACATGTTTGCATTTTGCTTAGAAGAAGCTCAATTCACAAGAGAATCATAAAAGTCTTTAATTGGTGATATCACTATGACGTTTACGGCTTTTCTTGTCCCCAAGGGGTGTGGTTTGGTGGTGTAGGGTCCGGGATCTCACCTTGAGGTTCTGGGTTCGAATCCAGGGGGTGCACTTCTTGTAAGAGCCTGTGACAGCCGGTGGTTTTACCTGCGCCACGGCCCAGAATGGGTGGTTTGGTGGCGGAGTTTCCATCGTTTCCAAAAAAAAAAGTTTACGGCTTTTCTTGATATTTTCAGACCTCAAGATTATTTTTCTATTTTAAAATCATTGGTCATAACATAGTATTATAATAAAAAAATTTGGGACACTGGACCCTTAGTTATTTTTTTAAAAAGAAAATTAAGAATTATAGACGAGTCGTCTAGCCCCCTATAGACAGGATCAACCCTAATCATGTTAGATACCATCATTTTCAAGATATATATATGTAATTAATTTATAGTGTTTTAAATTTAATGATAAATGTAATATGTTTTTCTAATCTGTCAAAAGAGTATTTATGACTTATGGTTTGTTTGATCTTATTGATAGGAAGAGTACGAGCAACTTTGTAGAAACATTGAAGCTGCAACAAAAAATTCTACTTCATATGATCTAATAACAGGTGAATTGGATAGTTTCTCCAATACAGAACGCTGGAATCATCCAGCAATAGTCAAGGTATCTAATTCATTTTCTTAGTCAATTTTTCTTGTTTTTAGAAATATTTAACTTTTAAATATTATATATCCTTATAAATGGTTTTGAATTCAGTGTTAAGCTGAGTTAATGTTAAATGTAAGTGAATCTTAATCATGTAATATTATAAAAGCACATCTGATAGAAAATTATAAGAAGTTAAATACAACTTAGCTCAGCACTAGATCTAAATTCCTGAAGAATATCACATAAAAAAATCCATTGAAGAACCGAATAAGAAGATTTTTTGGATTAATTTATCATTTAATTTTTCAGGTTATATGGGAGAATGAGGGACTCTCAGATGGGATGCCACATCTAATCTACTTATCGAGAGAGAAAAGACCAAAACATCCACATCATTATAAAGCAGGAGCCATGAATGTATTAGTAAGTTGAAACATATAATTTTCTAAATTAGTCCTCAGGTAATTAGACATCAATACTCTATCCTTATATTTTAAAAAATTCCGCAAAACAGCAGTACCGATATTTCAAGTCATTTTTTTAAGATATAGTGACCAACATGGAATTGCTACCTAACATCACTAGGAAATAAACAGGAATTTACCCTAAACTTAGGTATCTAAGACATTATATGAACATTTTTTATTTAATTTTAATTAATTTTATATGATGAACAGACTAGAGTTTCTGGACTGATGACAAATGCACCATTTATGCTTAATGTGGATTGCGACATGTATGCCAACAATCCAGAGATTGTTCTTCAAGCAATGTGTATGTTTCTAGATTCTAACAACGAAAGAGACTGGGGTTTTGTTCAGTGTCCACAATATTTCTATGATAGACCAACAGATTCGTCAGCCATTTTTGAGCAAGTGAGTCATTTTAGCTCCATTCTTATAGCTTACAATTAATTAATGCACTAACTGGGTGTTTAACTTATATGTTTTTCCTTAATTTTGTTAGTATCTCTGGAAAGGAATGGTGGGAATTCAAGGATCATTCTATGCAGGTACAGGAACTTTTCATAGACGACAAGTTTTGTATGGTCTATGGCCGGAGGAGATTGAGCATCATGTGAAATATGTTAATGAAGTTAATGGTATACTCTCATTATGAACCTTTCTTTCCTCAATTATCACTTTAATGTCTCTTTGTTTCCCCGTAAATCGATATTCGTAATTAAAATAATTTGTACGAAAATTATTTTCTTATGTTTAGCTACCACCTGAAAATATTTTCTGGAAAGCATTTTCAAATGTTTGGCGTGTCTAATATTTTTGTCGGAAAATATTTTCTAGTGGCTATAAGTGAGCTATAGAAACTTTGAGAAGAGAGAGAATTTTTTTTCTTTTCCCGTAAAATGACATTTAGATTTATATTCCATAAGTAATTTTTCAGAAAATGGGTAAACTTTTCCATTGAACGGAAAATAATTTACGTTGATCTAGTTTTCCGTAAGTATCCCAAACGTAAAAAAGAAAGTATTATCTGTAAAAACTTTTACGGCGAAACAAACAGGCATGCATATGTTTTGTTATGTTGTGTGTGTATATATATATAAAGATCATGGTTTACTTTTCTTACTTATAACTCTCGCCGCCAAACCACCCGATTCAGGCTTAAGCAGAGCAGGTAAACCCTCCGGCCTCAGACTCTTACAAGAAATACACTACCTGGACTCGAACCGGGATCTGACAACCAACTCTTAAACCATTTACCAACAAACCACACCCATTTGGACAATAATATTTATAAATTATAATGCACATACCTCAATTCCAATAATACCCTTAAAACGTTTTGTTCCCTTACCTTACAGGAAAATTACCGGATGATAAGTTATTGAAAAAATTCGGAAGTTCAAAAGAATTTATGGAATCTGCTGCTCAAGCCTTGAAAGGAAATACATATTTTCCAATCAATTTTTCGAACTCACTCGATGCAGCACACCAAGTTTGATACCAATTTGTTGAAGACAGCTTGCAAGACAAGCTTATGAGACAGCTTGCAAGACAAGCTTGTGAGACAGCTTGTAAGACAAGCTTGTGAGACAGCTCACAGCTTGCAAGACAAGCTTGTGAGACAGCTGTGAAAACATGTGAACAGTGCACACGTTTTCTAGCACTATAAAATGGAGCCTTGAGTCCATTATTCATCATCCCATAAATCCCGAAATTGAGAGAATAGAGAGTAAAGAGGGTTGAGAGGTTTTTGTAAAGTTTGTATAATAAACTTTGTAATTCTTTTGTTGGTAGTAGTAATAAAAGAAGAGTTTTCCTCTCACATCTCCTCTATTGTGTGTGTTTAATCACAACAAGTGGTATCAGAGCTACGGTTCCACGGAGGGATCCCGAAATTCAAAAACGAAGTTTCGGTTCGGAAAGTCGTTTCCGACAAAAGTTGTCGAAAATCGATTTTGAGCATACCATCAGACGTTTCACGGCGAGGCGAGCACGGTGGTATTTCGCGGCGATCAAACGGAGCACGGACGAAGCCTCACGCGCCGCACGCGCCGGTCAGAGACCTCGCCACGCGCCCCAGTCGTAGTCACGCGCTTCACGCGCAGACAAGGAAGAAGACGATACCACGTGGCGACACGTCAGCGCATCCAGTGCGCTGCCACGTCAGCAGGTCCTGCACAGTCAGCAGCCCAGTCAGCAGCCCCGTCAGCGACACGTGTCAGCCACGTCAGCGTGCCTGGTAAATTTCAGATAGGTCCCTGAACTTTCTGGAAATTACAATTTAGCCCCTATACTTTCAGAAATTTTCAATTTAGTCCCTGAACTATTTGAAAATTGCAATTTAGTCCCTGAACTTTTCCGTAATTGTACTTTAGCCCCTGAACTTTTGGAAATTGCACTTTGACCCCTGTAATTTCTGGAATTTGCAATTTGGTCCCTGTGTCGGATTTTGACAAACGAAGTGTCATTTCCACCATTTTCGACCATTCCGGACGAAACTGTGAGGTCCGTTTTTGAAATTCTGCTTAGAATTTTTATGATGGAGGGGAGCAACGGAAAAATGATTTTGTTAACCAGTACAAACTATTTCACATGGAGAGGAAGGATGAAAGACCTTCTGTTATGTGAAGGACTATGATGGATCGGTGTTTCTGGAGCAGAAACCAGAAGGAATGACGATGAGAAGTGGGCTAATCTTCACCAGAAAACATGCAGTACTATTCGTCAGTGGATCGACGACAGTATCGTGAACCATGTCAGTGAAGAGATAAATGCACGTGTTTTATGGAGAAAGCTGGAGGAGCTTTTCCGAGCAAAGACTGGAAACAACAAGCTGTACTACATCAAGAAGATGATGGGTTTGAAATACCAGGAGGGTACAGCTGTGGCGGACCATATCAACGATTTCCTCGGAACAATGAAAGAATTGTCTGGATTGGGCATAGACTTCGGTGATCGGATGATGAGGTAAATGGTTTAATACTCCTTAATACGTTACCAGAATCTTGGGAAACGTTCAGATCTACGGTGATAAATTCAGCCGCAGATGGGAAAGTCACTATGGAGATGGCAAAGACCAGGATCTTCGAGGAAGAAAAGAGGACGAGAATGCAGGAGTCAGCATCAACCTCAACCTCAGAAGCTCTAGTGACAGAAAAGAACACCAGAAGGGGGAGGAGTAAGAGCCGAGGCTCAGGGAGATCAGACAAAAACCGAGGTAAATCTAAAATTAGAGATATTGAGTGCTATTACTGTAAAAAGAAAGGCCATATAAAGAGGGACTGTTACAAGCTGAAGAACGAGCAGTCCAGGAGAGATGGTGACTCTAATCAAGAAAGAGTTGCTACTACCACCGAGAAAACCTCCAAAGAATTTCATATTATATATGAAGAAGATGTTGTGAATCTTGCCAGCCACGAGACCAGTTGGGTGATAGATAGTGGCGCATCCATACACGCCACATCTCGCAGAGACTTCTTTTCATCTTACACACCAGGAGACTACGGTGCTGTAAGAATGGGGAATGACGGACAGTCCAAAGCCGTCGGTATTGGTGACATCTGCCTTGAAACAGAGAACGGGACAAGGCTAGTGTTGAAGGGAGTCAAGCACATCCCAGACATCCGGTTAAACCTAATCTCAACAGGCAAGCTGGATGATGAAGGTTTCTGCAGCACCTTTAGTGACGGATGCTGGAAGCTCACTAAAGGATCAATGGTCGTGGCACGAGGTAAGAAAGATTCAACCTTGTATTTGATGCATGCTAAGCTTTCAAATAGTAGCATAAATACAGTCAACAGCAATGAGGCAGCCGAGTTATGGCATAAAAAGCTCGGTCACATGAGCCAAACAGGGATGGAGATACTACGCAGGCGGAATGTTCTTCCCGAATTGAAGAACTCACACTTACGGAAGTGTGAACACTGCATGGCTGGAAAGCAGAACAGAGTGTCCTTCCAGAGCTCCCCGCCTCAGAGGAAACATGAGGTACTAGATCTCATACATTCATATGTATGTGGTCCGATGCAGACACGAACACTTGGTGGGTCACTGTATTTTGTGACATTTATTGATGATCATTCAAGGAAGACATGGGCATACACCTTGAAGAGAAAAGATCAAGTGCTGGGAGTGTTCAAGGAGTTTCATGCTTTGGTGGAGAGAGAAACCGGCAAGAAACTGAAGTGCATCAGAACAGATAACGGTGGAGAATACAGAGGTCCGTTTGATCAGTACTGCAAGACGCAAGGAATCAGACATCAAACGACACCTCCGAAGACACCTCAGCTGAATGGCCTAGCTGAGAGGATGAACAGAACCTTGTGCGAAATGGTCAGAAGCTTGCTATCACAAGCCAAGCTGCCGAAGACATTCTGGGGGGAGGCACTCATCACAGCAGTACATGTTTTGAACATGTCCCCAGCGGTCGCACTGAAAGGTAATGTTCCTAACCAAGCTTGGACAGGTAAAGAAGTGTCTTATGAACACTTGCATGTCTTTGGGTGCAAAGCTTATGTACACATCCCAAAGGACGAGAGATCCAAGCTTGATGCAAAGACGCGACAGTGTGTCTTTATTGGCTATGGTCAGGATGATTTCGGCTACAAACTGTATGATCCAGTGGAGAAAAAGATCGTCAGGAGCCGAGATGTTGTCTTCGTTGAAGACCAGACCATAGAAGATATCAGAAAGGAGATGAAGACAATGCCCCAACAATACAGGTATGTGAATCCAGAACCTCATACACCGGTGCCAGTACGAGTTGAAAATGAGGTTCCCAGACATGAGGGTACAGGTGATGAAGCTCCCAGAGATGATGATCATGATCAACCACCAGTACCAGAAGTTCCACCAACAGTTCCACAGAGAAGGTCTGACAGAGAGAGGCGACCTTCAACCAAATACTCTGTATATGAGTATGTGCTGCTTACTGACGGGGGAGAACCCGAGAGCTACCAGGAGGCTGTGGAAACAGATGACAGAGAAAAGTGGGAGGAAGCCATGCAAGATGAGATGAAATCTTTGCATGACAATCACACTTTTGAGTTGGTGAAATTGCCAAGAGGCAACGGGCTTTGAAGAATAAATGGGTGTACAGGGTGAAGCAACATGAGCATACTTCACAACCCAGGTACAAAGCCAGATTAGTTGTCAAAGGATTCAATCAGAGGAAAGGCATTGACTTCGATGAAATCTTCTCTCCAGTTGTGAAAATGTCATCCATCAGAGTGGTACTCAGCTTAGCAGCAAGCCTCGACCTGGAAGTTGAGCAGATGGATGTCAAGACCGCATTTCTTCACGGAGATCTGGAAGAAGAAATTTACATGGAGCAACCAGAAGGCTTCAGAGTTAGCGGGAAAGAGGACTATGTGTGCAGACTCAGAAAAAGCCTCTACGGTTTGAAACAGGCACCGAGACAGTGGTACGTGAAGTTTGAGTCAGTATGGGGGAGCAGGGATACAAGAAGACTACTTCAGACCATTGTGTATTCGTTCAGAAGTTTTCTGACGATGATTTTATCATCTTACTGTTATATGTAGATGATATGTTGATAGTTGGCAGAATCAATCGAGGATTGATAATTTGAAGCAGCAACTGAGTAAGTCTTTTGAGATGAAAGACTTGGGGCCAGCTAAACAGATTCTTGGCATCAGGATCGGTCGTGATCGGAAAGCCAGGAGGTTATACTTGTCACAGGAGGAGTACATCGAGAAGGTACTTCAGAGATTCCAGATGGACAAGGCTAAAGCGGTTAGCACTCCTCTTGCTACCCACTTTAGATTGAGTACGAGACAGAGTCCCTCTACTGAGTCAGAGAAGGAGGAAATGAAACAGGTTCCATACACCTCAGCAGTGGGAAGTCTAATGTATGCCATGGTGTGCACGAGGCCAGACTTAGCACACGCAGTTGGATTGGTCAGCCGGTTTATGTCAAACCCATGACGGGAACACTGGAATGCTATCAAATGGATCATGCGGTATCTACGAGGCACATCCAAAATGAGGTTATGTTTTGGAAGCAGCGACAAGCCAGTGTTGATGGGCTACACCGATTCAGATATGGCAGGAGATGTGGATACCCGAAAGTCTACTTCGGGGTATCTGATTACTCTCTCAGAGAGGAGCTGTGGCATGGCAGTCAAGGTTGCAGAGGTGTGTTGCACTTTCTACAACAGAGGCAGAATTCATTGCAGCGACGGAAGCTTGCAAGGAATTGATGTGGATGAAGACATTCGTCCAGGAATTGGGTTTCAAGCAGGAGAAGTACATTTTGTACTGCGATAGCCAGAGTGCTATCTATCTCGGTAAAAATTCGACATTTCATTCGAGGTCAAAACATATCGATGTGAGGTATCACTGGATACGGGACGTCCTGAGCTCAAGGCTGTTAGAACTCAGGAAATTCACACCGACGACAACGGTGCCGATATGTTCACGAAGGTTTTACCGAAGGAGAAGCTTGAAATCTGTCGTGCCATAGCCGGGATGACAAAACTCTCCACATAGTCAGAGTGGGGAGATTCAGAGAACTACGATTGGCTTGATCCCAACTCAGGGTACGTAGGCAGTCATACAGATGCAGCCAGGGGAGGATCCTTTTGAGGATCCGATTTGGATGATTGATGGTCGGCTCAGATTTTGGGGAAATCTTCACCGAGGGGGAGATTTGTTGAAGACAGCTTGCAAGACAAGCTTATGAGACAGCTTGCAAGACAAGCTTGTGAGACAGCTTGTGAGACAGCTCACAGCTTGCAAGACAAGCTTGTGAGACAGCTGTGAAAACATGTGAACAGTGCACACGTTTTCTAGCACTATAAAATGGAGCCTTGAGTCCATTATTCATCATCCCATAAATCCCGAAATTGAGAGAATAGAGAGTAAAGAGGGTTGAGAGGTTTTTTGTAAAGTTTGTATAATAAACTTTGTAATTCTTTTGTTGGTAGTAATAAAAGAAGAGTTTTCCTCTCACATCTCCTCTATTGTGTGTGTTTAATCACAACAGTTGCAGCTTGTGACTATGAGTATAGCAGTGACTGGGGAAAAAAGGTAAGAAGCAAAATAAATTGTATTATTATTATTATTATTATTCCTGCATAATTTAAAACGACAACGATCATATATGTCGGCTAAGATAAATGAATACTTAAATATAAGCATTAGCAATTTTTATTCTCAAGTTAACTTTTGTGTTAAGTTATACACATGCTAAACTCAGCATGAGTGGGCTAGGGGCGGCCCTGTGTTGTCTTGAATTTTATAAGATCTTAGGCAAATTCTTAAAATATAGTCCATACTGATAAATGATACAAACTTATATGTAATATTATACACTAAAAATTGAATTTTTCGACCACTTGTGTCGACTTTCTACACTATCTATTCACATAATACGAATCAATCAAAAGAAAATCCTACATGTGATGAAGAGTATCCCTCTAGCTTTTTAATTAGACACAATGAGAGAGTATGCATCTTCTCATCTAACTAAGTTATGGAATTTATTATTTTCAGATTGGGTTGTTATACGGATCACTAACGGAGGACATGTTAACTGGCATGATGATTCATGCTAAAGGCTACAGATCAGGCTATTGCTCCCCAGAGCCACGAGCCTTTCTTGGGTGTGGTCCGCCCGGTGGCCCAGCCGCAATGAACCAAATGAAAAGGTGGGCTACAGGATTCCTTGAAATCCTATTCAGCAAAAACAATCCCATATCTTGTAGCCTCACAGGGAAGCTCCGATTCCGCCAATGCTTGGCCTATTTGTGGATTGTTGTCTGGGGCTTGCGCTCAATTCCTGAACTCTGCTACACTGCTCTTCCTGCTTATTGCATCATCACCAACTCCAGTTTCCTACCAAAGGTGACCACATCTTGCATTCTTTCTTCTATCTTTTTCTATAACACCTCAATAATTCTTCCTCACTTGTGGAAACGATGCATATGGTGTGCAACGGCGTAATCAGAATATTGATTGAGTGAGATATAGCGTATGTTGGATATTATGTTATAATGCATATATTTGGACAATGACGTAGTTAGAATATTCAGTAAGATAAAATTTAATATAAAAAATGATAGATACTCTTTATTTTTTCTCATTAACAAACTAAATTTTTTATTAATTTATAAGATATATTTAAGAAATTTTTTTCATAAATAACTCAAAACAATTTTATTATTAGCTTTAGCGTTAAAAAAACTATTTTTTTTAATATTTGGGCACTTTATTTTTAAAATTTAATGCTATAGTCTTCTTAGGTTTGTGGTTTTTCCATTATGGTCCTCATTATACGTTGGCCAAAATCAGTTTTACTTAGTTTTCAGATTTCTTCATTATGACCCCAACTGAACCAAAATCTTGATTCTGCCACCGTGTGTATATATATATAGAGACCGGTTCAAGTACGGATCATGCGGATGTTTTATCGTCCGTATAGTAATAAAACAACGTTGTTTTATTGCTTTTGTGAGCACTTTCTCAGCTGCTGAAACTCATGAGTTATATATATGCAGGTTCAAGAACCAGGAATATGGTTGCCTCTTGCGCTTCTTGTGATATACAAATTACAAACTCTATCAGAGTACATTCGTATTGGTTTCCCAATCCAATCATGGTGGTTTAACAGTTGTATGGCAAGAATCACCGCAACAAGTACATGGTTCTTTGGACTAGTAAATGCATTACTCAAGCTCCTAGGATTATCAGAGCCAATATTTGAAATTACACAAAAATCCCATCAATCCAGGACCTCTAATGGTGGTGGTGATGGTAAATTTGAATTCGATGAGTCCCCTGTTTTCGTTCCTGGCTTGACAATTCTGCTGGTGCAGGTTGTGGCATTGGCCATGGCCTTGCTGGGGTTGCAGCCACAAGGTTTTGGGCAGGACTCATCAGGGCTTGGAGAGTTGTTTTGTAGTTTATGTGTGGTGATATGCTACTTGCCTTTTTTACAGGGGCTTTTTAGGAAAGGAAAATATGGGATCCCCTTCTCTACTATTTGCAAATCAGTTGCTTTAGCATTCCTTTTTGTGCAATCCTGTAGGGTGAGCTCTATGAATTGAGATTTTGATGTGCCTTGACAATGATGTGTTAGAAAAAACAATTATCTTTTGGAATATTATGATGAGTTATATTAACTACATTTTACCCGATTATATATATAGTGGTGCATAATAGATCGATATGAACATTATTATTTATTGTATCGTAATAATTTTTATTTTTTTTTAAGTTATAGGGAAAGATTCAAAAGAACAATCTAGTCCCCATTAAGACTCTAATTTCCTCCATAAGCCATGAAGGATCTGAAAGTAGATTTTTCTTGTATGCGCATAAAAATTGTCGGGACTCTAATATCCTTCATAGGCTATTAAGAGTTTGGAGATAAATTTTTCTTGTATGTGAGTAGATTTCTTAGCTGTGTATCGGTAGATATTTGGGCAGTATTATTGATACACTCACAAAGTGGTTTTTTACTCCTTAGGATAAGAGTGTCGAAGTAAAATAACCCAGTAAGTCCGGGGTCGATCCACAGAGAATAGATTTAATAGGATAAAATAATAATTCAACTAATAAAATAAAATACTAGGGTTAGATGATCCACTCTTGATATTTCAAATATAAAATATTTTTTATTTTTTATAAAATATAAATTATAATTATTTCCCAAAATCAATTTATTTCATAATTATCATACATTAATTATGTCAACACATGTAATTCGTCATGTCGATAATTAGTCATGCCAATGTACTAAATATGCAAAAACATATAAAATCAGTCATAAAGGCGGTGATAATATTTGTCTATAACAAGTCTAGTTAAGTATTCAATTATGTCAAATATATAAAATCAGTCATATAGGCGGTTTGTATTGTCTGTAATTAATCTATATCTTTAATAGTCCACTCTCTCTCATTTATGAGATTCAAATATTATATGTGCCAATTGGAGACTGTTTACAGCTAGTCAAGAGTCCTAAATAAATTGGAAAAAGTATGAATTTTATTTGAGAAATTAGCACAATTTATAAAATATAATATAAATAAAAATTATATATATTTTCATACCAAGAGCTTCTCCATTTACTCACAACAAAGTGCAAATTAGCTTAACAAAATATAAATAAAAACACTCATAATTTTATCATTGAAAGAAAAATAAATTATAAAAGAAAAAAATACACACAATAGCTCATCCCACAAAATCTCAAGAGAGACATGTGGAAATTTTACTGAAGAAAATGAGAGGTAGAAGTGCTCAGTAAGGGTGTTCGCGGTGCGGTTCGGGGCGGTTTTTTCGTTTTTTTATTTCAAACCGCGCGAGTTTGCGGTTTGGGAAATTAGAAAATGAAACCGCAAATTTGATAAGGAAAACCGCGGCGGTTCGGGTTGGCGGTTTAGCGGTTTGGGCGGTTCGGGTCGGCGGTTTGGATTATAAATTTTTTAAGAAAATTTTGTGTGTTTTCACATTATAATTGAAGAAAAAATTACATAATTTTCATTTATTCATTACATATTGTTACATGATCATTAAATATCTTAATTTTCATAGTTAAAGAAGAAGAAAAATATAAAATAATATTTAATTTGTACGCGGGTCGCGGTTCGAGTCAAAATATGCGGTTCGCGGTTTGACATGGGTCAAAACCGCACATCGACCCGAAATTTGCGGTTCGATTCGGTGCGGTTCAAAATTATTTTTAATATTTTTTTAAACCGCGCGGTTCGATTCGGTGCGGTTCGATGCGGTTCGCGGTTTGACCCGAAATTATGTTCACCCCTAGTGTTCAGCATCCTCCTAACATAATACAAATGAATTTGCAAATTGCTTTTGCAAATTTACAAACTTTTCTTTCTTGTTTTTTTTTTTTGCCATCATTTGCCAACATTTGGCAAGATTTTCAAAGGTTATTGGTCTTCATTTGATACTTGGCCAATATTTTACCAAATTTGTCAACCATTCACTTTCTGTGGGATTTTGTTCTTTTTTCTTTTTTCTTTTTTTGTTTTTTTTTTTTTATGTTTTTTTTATAATAATTAAAATTACATGCAATATACTTTGCATTTTTCATCAATTTCGACATTGAAAACTTCAAAATTAGAAAATATTTTAAACAATAAAGTTGTAGATATTTGAGTCTTCTTTCATTTGGAACTAGAATCACTTCAATTATATATCGGAGTAAAAAACTATGGCCAAAAGACGAAAATTACGCAAAATTGAAATTTCTGAAATTGTATATTGTTAAAACGTTCTTTTAAGTTTCTGGCTTCCAAAATCGAAATATCACGTCCATTTTTTTAGTTATACATCCAAAGTATTATTGCATCTATATAAGAAATAAAAATCACAATAAAAATATATAAAACATAAATTTAATTATTATTTCACAAAAGTGTTAATTTAAGGGGATTAATGAAATTATAAGTGTAAAATGATTAATTTTTCTTTTAATAAATGTAAATTTTTTAGTGTTCATCACACCCCTTAACCAACTTATTACTAGTCCCTAGTAATAATAATAATTGTTTTCGTTCTTTCTAAATTATCAAATAAGTAAATCGCCCTGTACATTTTACCATTTTTCCATATACACATGAGACAAAGTATCAATCAATTCATTTTGTCCACAATATTCACAGGTCTTGTTGAAAAGAGAGTAATATTTTTATCCTAAAGTTATATCAGAATTCACATCTTTTGACAATGACAGTTTATTTATATACAAAAATATATTTTTTTTGAATAATAAATCTTCAACCCTTGTAACGAGCTTTGGGTCGATAATTCCCACACCAATTGGCTTTAGGACACTAGGTGTTAAGACACCCCTATGAACTTAATTGCTCGGATCTCAGATGACAAAAAGAAAAATGTATGTTTTTCTTAAGCTTTCTCCTTAACTCATTTAACGAGTTTTGGACTAGTGACTCCCAGACCAATTGGCCTTAGGGCATTAAGTGTTAAAACACCCATACGGACTTATTCACACTTTAAAAAAAAAAAAAAATCAAGCTCTACTGTTTTACGCGAACAATCACTACTTGTTGAGGTAAGATATCTGGTTACTGAGTAGAAGCTTGATTAGTTAGTTTTTTTTTTTTTTTTTGATTTGCTTATTATTATTATTTTAAAATAAAAACACAAACTCCATTACTTTTAGGTGCTGCCTCCAACAAACTAGAGAACTGAATATTACAAAATTTTCACTTTCAACCCATAATCATATGTTACCATGTATGTTGATAATACTTGTCAAATGAGCATGTGAAAATCAAATTTAAACAATTTCATGGAGAATTCACAAATTTAAATAATTCAAAAGAAAATGAACAAAAATAACTTGTTAAGAAATAACTTAAAAATAAAAATAAAAGTATTCTAGTCAACTATCTCATCCCCTAACCAAATTGAGACATGTTCCCCAATGTCTGAATAAAAAGAAGTAGAGTTTATAAGATATCACCTGATTCGTGTGGTATTGACAATTGAATTTACAACACTACTACTAAAAAGAAATGTTATACCTTAAAAAAAAAATTCAAAATAGTAAATTGAAATGTAGTTGTGATTGTGGCTTACATCTTCCTCTGGTTTTATGTCCAGTAACGACTTGAACGCCCTCTATGGGTCGAGGATACGCTTCCCATCCAATTTTCTTATATATCGGCAAACATAATCTTTTAAAGTCAGATTCCCGAGACTATAATTTAGCAAAGTGTTATTTTTTTTTTAAAAAATACACAAAAAAAAGACTTAAAAACACACAAAAGTGAAAAAAGTATATATAATAATGTTAAATTATTACTCTATCTATTAAATTTTATTCCTCGGCAATGACGTCAAAAACTTGACACACTCATAAAGTGATTCTTTACTCCAAAGTATAAGAGTGTCGAAGTAATAAAATAATTCGATAAGTCCGAGGTCGATCCACATTGAATATATTTAATAGGATAAAATAATAATTCAACTAATAAAAATAATAAAATAAAATACTATGGTTAGAGGATCCACTCTTGATATTTCAAATATAAAATAATTTTTACTTTTTATAAAATATAAATTATAATTATTTCTCAATCATTTTATTTCATAATTATCAGATATTAATTATGCCAACACATGTAATTCATCATGTTGATAATTAGTCTTGCCAAGATACTAAATATGCCAAAACAAATAAAACAGTCATAAAGGTGGTGATAACATTTATCTATAACAAGTCCAGTTAGGTACTCAATTATGCAAAATATATAAAACCATCCATATAGGCGGTTCGTATCGTCTATAATTAATTCAGATCTTTAATAGTCAACTCTCTCTCATTTATGGGGTTCAAATATTATATGTGTCAATCGGGGACGGTCTACAACTAGTAAAGAGTTCTAAATAAACTAGAAAGAATATGAATTTTATTTGAGAAATTATCACAATTTATAAAATATAATAGAAATAGAAATTACATATATTTTAATACCAAGAGCTTCTCCCTTTACTCCCAGCATAGTGAAAATTAACTGAACAAGATATAAATAAAAAAAACTCATAATTTTATTATTGAAAGAAAATAAATTACAAAAGAAAAAATACACAAAAGAGCTCATCCCACAAAATCTCAAGAAAGACCTGTGGAAATTTTACTGAAGAAAATGAGATGTTGAACACCTCTTTTTATAGAGGACGCTCAACATCCTCTTAACATAATGCAAATGAATTTGCAAATTATTTTTGCAAATTTACAAACTTTTCTTTCTTGTTTTTTCATCATTTGCCAACATTTAGCAAGATTTTCAAAGGTTATTTGTCTTCATTTGTTAATTGGCCAATATTTTATCAAATTTGTCAACCATTCACTTTCGGTGGGATTGTCCATTTTTTTTGTTTTTTTTTTTTTTGTTTATATTTTTTTATAATAATTAAAATTACATGCAACACATTTTGGATTTTTCATCAATTTCGACCTTGAAAACTTTAGAACTATAAAAACTTTTAAACAACAAAGTTGTATATATTTGAGTCTTCTTTCATCTGGAACTGAAATCAGCTCAATCCGATATTTGAGTAAAAAGTTATGGTCAAAATACGAAAATTACGTAAAGTTGGAATTTCTGAAATTGTAGACTGTTAGAACGTTATTTTAAGTTTCTGGCCTCCAAAATCGAAATATCACGTCCATTTTTCTAATTATGCATCCAAAATATTATTGCCTCTACATAAGAAATAAAAATCACAATAAAAATATATAAAATATTTAATTATTATTTTACATATATGCTAATTTAATGGGATTAATGAAACTACAAGTGTAAAATGATTTTTTTTTTAATAAATATGTATTTTTTTAGTGTTAATCAATTATAACATGTATATATCTAGAGTACTAGTAGACATCATATTATAATATATGTAGATCGTAATAATATATATGTGTGTGCGCGCGCGTGTGTGTTAAATATTTTAAAGCATACTCATCGCGTCACGTGCGGTTTCATATCAAAATTAATAAAATTAAATTAATAAATCTTTTAAATAAAATTCATATTACAATAAAAATATATGTTATAATTTTATAATAATTCTATTATAATAAGAAAACCTATTATAGTATTATATTAAAAAAACACTATTAAATTATTTACAATTAACATAATCTCTACGATTAATTTTTTATTATTAAATTATAAAATTAAAATATTTCTACAATTATTTTTTATTATTAAATTATAAAATTAAAATAATAAATTATTAACATAAGAAACCTATTACAATATAAAAACATAATCTACTATTAAAATAAAAAACCTATTAATTAATTAATTAATATTTTAATTTATTATTATTAAATTATGAAATTAAATAAAGAAAACATATTATAATAAGAAAATATATTATAATCTCTTAATAAAACAAAAAACATATGTGTCACTTAATCTCTACAATTAACATCTATAATTAATTTTTTATTATTAAATTATAAAATTAAAATATTCCTACAATTAATTTTTTATTAAAATAAAAAACTTATTACAATAAAAATACATATTATAATTTTATAAGAATTGTATTATAATAATGAAATATTATAATTTTATAAGAACTGTATTAAAATAATGAAACATATTATATTTTCTCATTACAATTAACAAACACTATTAAATTATAAAATTAAATCAATAAATCCATTAAATAAGAACTCTATTATAATAATAAAACATAATATACTATCCGATTAATTTTTGAATAACATCACAAATAATTCGACAAAGAATATATATACATATGTTAAATATTTTTAAACTTTCGCATCGCGTCACATGATATTTAATCTCTACAATTAATTTTTTATTAAAATAAAAAACTTATTACAATAAAAATATATGTTATAATTTTATAATAATTCTATTATAATAAGAAAATATATTATAATCTTTTATTAAATAAAAAATATATATGTGATACCTATGGTGTCAAACTTACCCGGACCCGGCCCGGATCCGCATGGACCCGGGTCCGTAATTAAAATATCTGGACCCGAGTTTAATAAATTAGGACTCGAGCGAATCCGAATCCAAACCAAGGATCGCACAGGTCCGGCCCGGAAAGACCCGGGTCTGGAAAAAAAAAAAATATATAATAAATTAGAATATAATAAAAATACAAAATCATATGCATATTTAAATAAAAATATAATAGAATATAATTAAAAAAATATAAAGAATTGAAATAAAACTAATAAAATTGGCAAAATATAAATATAAAATAATATAATTAAAAATTAAAAATTAAAAAAATTAAAAATAAAATAAAAATGGGTATCCGGATCAGGACCGGGTAGACCCGGATTCAGACTCGTGTATTTTTACTTGGGTCCGAGTCGGACCTGGGTAATGAAAATACTTTCAGATCTAGGTCCGGGTCCGTCCGAACCAGGATTCGGATCCGGATTTTGCCATCTCTAATGATACCTAATCTCTACAATTAATATTTTTATTATTAATTATAAAATTAAAATAATAAATTATTAAAATAAAAAACCTATTAATTAATTAATTAATACTTTAATTTATTATTATTAAATTATGAAATTAAATAAAGAAAACATATTATAATAAGAAAATATATTATAATCTCTTAATAAAACAAAAAACATATGTGTCACTTAATCTCTACAATTAACCTCTACAATTATTTTTTATTATTAAATTATAAAATTAAAATATTCATACAATTAATTTTTTATTAAATAAAAAACTTATTATAATAAAAATACATATTATAATTTTATAAGAATTGTATTATAATAATGAAATATTATAATTTTATAAGAACTGTATTATAATAATGAAACATATTATATTTTCTCATTACAATTAACAAACACTATTAAATTATAAAATTAAATCAATAAATCCATTAAATAAGAACTCTATTATAATAATAAAACATATTATACTATCCGATTAATTTTTAAATAACATCACAAATAAATCGATAAAGAATATATATACATATGTTAAATATTTTTAAACTTTCGTATCGCGTCACATGATATTTAATCTCTACAATTAATTTTTTTTATTAACCATTATAATAAGAAGATATATTATAATCTTTTATTAAAATAAAAAATATATATGTGATACCTATGGTGTCAAATTTACCCGGACTCGGCCCGGATCCTCATGGACCCGGAAGACCCGGGTCCGTAATTAAAATATTTGGACCCGAGTTTAATAAATTAGGACTCGGGCGAATCCGGATCCAGACCCAGGATCGCACAGGTCCGGCCCAGAAAGACCCGGGTCCGAAAAAAAAAATTAGAATATAATAAAAAAAATACAAAATCATACGCATATTTAAATAAAAATATAATAGAATATAATTAAAAAAATATAAAGAATTGAAATAAAACTAATAAAATTGGCAAAATATAAATATAAAATAATATAATTAAAAATTAAGAATTAAAATAAAATAAAAAGGGTATCCGGATCCGGACCGGGTAGACCCTGATTCAGACCGGGTAGACCCGGATTCAGACCCGTGTATTTTTACTTGGGTCCGAGTCCGGACCCGGGTAATGAAAATACTTTCAGATCCAGGTCCGGGTCCGGCCGAACCAGGATTCAGATCTAGATTTTGCCATCTCTAATGATACCTAATCTCTACAATTAATATTTTTATTATTAAATTATAACATTAAAATAATAAATTATTAAAATAAGAAACATAAATAGTAGCCGCCCACAAAACCTAACCAAATTGTTTAGATTTTGGATTTATTATTATTTGTTATTTTATTTTTTTTCTATAAGTTTTTTTTTTCATTTCATGAATTTTTTATTATTTATTGTGTTTCAGGATGCTGACTATGACTACTAACTTTTGCACAATTAATTATAAATATTATTTGAGAACTGAGAGACAAACGACTGATGTATAAATATTACGTGTAAGTGAATAAATTATCTCATTTATACTATAAAGCCGACAAGATCATGAGTATTGACAGGATTAATACCTAAAATATTAGGTGTAAGTGAATTAATTATCTCATTTAAATTATACATTTTCCAGGACTTTTGCCTAAGAAATCCGTACCGTCGATTTTGAATACAAGAACAACCCAATCCAACGGCTCACAAGAAAGTAAATCCAACTCCTGGAAGCACCAAATCAGTCTTCCTCTCAAAAGCTCAACAATCAGAAAATCCAAACGAACCCTAAACACTAAACCAGAAACCCCGAAGAAGAATAAAGCTGGGCTCCGATTCCGATTCCGATTCCGATTACGATCATGGCATTTGCTTCTCGTTTCGCTTCCAAATCCAAACAGGTACCTTTCTTTCTCGCAATTCCAATCTGGAATAAGAACGTACCCCTATCCTCGTTTAAGTTTTCGTTATATATCCTTGACCTAAAATTCGATTTTTTTTTTTGACTCGTAATTTTTTATTTCCTCAAATTTATGTAATAAACAAGAAGGTAATGCGTATTCCTGCTCAAGTATTGATTCATTTGTTCATAGGATCTTAAAAAAATGTTTTTTTTTCCTAATTTAATAAAAAAAATTCTGATCTTTATATATTTCATTTTTTGTGTGGGGTGTATTTGTCGATTTTTAAGTGAAAATAACTAATACTAACATATTTACTATCCTTTTATTTCTAAAACAAAATAATTTAAGTTTTTTAACATGTTTTATGGTATTTGTATCTTGTTTCATGCTGAGAATGTTTTGTTTGAAATTGTGCAGCTATGTTGTAGTCAAGTGACATTGAAGCAGCAGAATGCAGTTCCAGTTCGCTTCTTTGCTGAGGAAGCTGCTCCTCCGGCTCTTAAAGGAGATGGTTAGTGAATTTATAGTTGTTTCATGGTTTATGTAAGGGAGTATGTGTTTTTGTTTGTGTTTTCATTGTCATTGTCGTTTACTTTGAGATATATTTGGTCGACGATATGCATATTGGATAATATATTTTAGTAAACATATTGTTCTTGTTCTCGGATTTTAAAGGATTATGTGTTATTCAATAAAAATAAACTTATGTCAGATGGGTTTGTCAAAATTTCATATTTACTTTATATGCTCTGGGTTTTATGTGATTTCATGGATTTTTCTATTTCTGATTTCTTCTATCTTTGAGAACAGAAATGTGTGACTGTTAGTTATATTTTTAAATGTTTATAGATGCATTAATATATTCTTATAAATCTTTTGCCAAGTTATTTGACAATTTATTGAAATTTTTTCTGTTTATGTTAAGAGATGTTGAAAAACATCTTTTTGGATGTTAAGAAGAAATTTGAGACTGCCTTGGGGATACTTCGGAAGGAGAAGATCACGATTGCTCCTGAGGATCCTGCTGCCGTCTCTCATTATGCTAATGTAATGAAGACTGTCAGAGAGAAGTAAGTTTCTTTCCCCGCCCCCAACACAACCCCCCCCCCCCCCCCCCCCCCCCCAACCATTCATTTAATTCCATGATTTTAGCTTTTTTTATCCTTTCTGATTTGCATTTTTTGCACATTAGAGTGAAATGATTAGAGATATGTATATTTGTTTGTTTGTTCATGCTTGTTATTTTTCGAAATTATTGCCATTCATCTAAATATCACTTCCATGCATAAGCATAAAAAGATGTTACTCATGGCATAAACTTTACTCTATTTTTTTGTTATATTTGTTTTAATTAATGCGTGCGTGAAAACTCCTTTGTGTTCCTGAGTGTCTGTCTAGTTCTTGCTACTGTATCACTGTTAACATAAACATACCTATTGGTGAATGTTGAATTGAGATCAGAGCTTTTTATCTTTCTGTAGTTCATGCTACATTGTTCATTGCATCTACTAGTTGCACTAATGATTTATACCTGTCTGCAGGGCAGGGTTGTTCTCAGAATCCCAACGAATTCAGTATACCATCGAAACACGAACAGCAGGAATTCCAGATGCTCGAACGTATTTGTTGACCTTAAAGGAAATAAGGGAGAAGTACGTATTTTTTGACTTATGAGATGGTTCAATGATGAACCATCCATCTATGGGCTGACCACTTGTGGATTAGTGAATCCTCAATAGTTCCAAACCACTATTAATTCCCGTATATAGTTAAATGTATTTCTCTTGCCATTTGATTTTTACAGGAGAGGTCTCATTGATGAGCTTGGTGCTGAGACTATGATGATTGATGCATTGGAAAAAGTGAAAGTGAAATTAAAAAGCCTCTTATGAGGGATGATAAGAAGGGAATGGCTCTTCTTACGGCTGAGTTTGACAAGATTAATAAGAAGTAAGAATCATTCCAACCACTTTAGCTTCTTTTCATTTTTGATGTAGTGTGTGCATGTATTGTGGTGATTATGTTGCTGGTACACCCTGTGAGCTTGGTCTGTATCCGAGGTAACACCATGCACTTGGCAAGATCCAGTTATGAGCTGCTATCGCTTTGCATTTACTATATCATGATGTTTTTTCCTACTTGAAATTCACAAGGGCTTTAACTCTGATAGTCAATGTCCTTGTATTCACAAACATATGTTTATGTGCTCCTGTTTGTATCTGTGTTTTTATATTACTTGAGGTCAAAGCCATGACGGTGGAAGTACCTTTGACTAATATTCTGTCTTTCCAGGCTTGGGATTCGGAAGGAGGATCTACCAAAGTATGAAGAACAATTGGAACTCAAAATCGCCAAAGCACAGTTGGAAGAATTGAAGAAGGATGCTCATGAGGCCATGGAAACACAAAAGAAGAGGTATGTTATTTGTCCCATGATGACCGTCTTGCTACCATAAACACCGCTAGTTTCTCTAACCTTCCATTTCTTAGGGCAAGGCCCCTAGACGGTAAATAGACCATCTAGAAAAATATCAATTTTTTGTTACAATGTCTTCCTGTTTTTTACGATAATAATCCTAAATAAATTGAACCTTTATGATTTATCGTCTATAAATAATAATCCTAAATAAATTGAATCTCTATCTTCTTTTTTCTCTTCAGAGAGGAATTCAAGGATGAGGAGATGATCAACGTTAAGTCTTTGGATATCAGAAACTTCCTCTGAGTATCCGCATTGACATTTTTACGGTTTCTGCGCTTGAACTATTGTTGCAACAGCTTTTGCAAATCCAACCTAGAAGATGCTTATTTGCTTGCCTCTTGTTGAGTTTCTAATAAAAGGCTTGTTTGATTTTAAAGCTTTTGGTTGATATTTCAGTAACTTCATTTGGTATTAAATCTTCATGAATCTCTGTCAATATCCCACTGGCCTTTTTTGGCTTTCTAGTTTGACTGAAAATGTTTAATACGGTGCTTGTGGCACCCCATGGAAAATAATTTTTTTTTGCTTATATGACAATTCAAAATACATGTAAGAGATTTATTAGAGCCTAGAGAACTAGCTCTCCAACTCCATTTTGCTGGATGGTGAACAAACGCATCAGAGATTATATATATATAGACAAAAAAATTTCAATTTCATGCAAGCAAAAGTCCCAAAACTCCTAATCTCTAAACTGCATCACAAAAATTGATTACGCTGTTTCTTTAAGTTAAATGAGACTACTACTCATGAAGGATGCTTGGGTTTGCTTCCCAAAAGCTCGGCTCAATTATGTTACAATGTGATACGATTACTTTCCTCTGTAGATTTCCAACAGAAGAGCCATCTTCAGTTTCCATTGTCTTCTCAGTCTGCATAAAATATTAACTTATCAGCTTGAGTCGAGAAAATATAACTCTGAGGGTGGACATTATCGAAGTTCTATCTAGAAATTTTATTTCCTAAGCAGTAGGGAAAAAGTTTCATATGATCTTTCAAGCTATGAACATGATATGGGAATACAATTTGATCAAAGGATAAGCCGCTTGGGCTCCTGTAAACAGTGAATTTTATGTAGATTTGACCTCCAAACTAAACAATTTGTTGTATAATCATTGAAGCAAAGACTGAAAGAGCAAATATTTGATCAAGAATTTCCACGACGTCAAATGGTGAGTGCTAATAAGAGTAGGATTGGGAGAGCCAAAAAAAACATAAGGGAATGCCAACTAGAATAAAACATATGCAGAAGACGACTTTTCAATTCAAGCAAGAGTTGGCTCCAGCCAAATGGGACACGAGCTTAGAAGAATGCTTGCTCAAAATCCTGATTAAAATTATTAAATCAGATATTACATGTTAACCCATCTGGCTTCTAATCAGGTAACAAGCGCATGACTGTGTTATTTGCGAGCATAGTACATAAAAAAGTATATGGATTTAGCAAGGAGAGAAAATAACCTCTACCCGAAATACTGAGGAACCCTGGCGGAACATGACTGGTAATTGGCTGTAGTCAATACCAAATTTCTGTACAAGCAGTTCATTTTTTTCTCGCGCTTGAGTGCCCTGCAACGATAATAACAATGTTAATTAAAAAAAAAAACTGAGGGTGACATGAGTACATAATTTGCAACTGATATCTACAATTGCGCCAATAAGAACACAGTTTGGCAATGATACCCTCAATCAAATGATTTTATATGCATATTGCAATTGATTGCAATGGTCTAGATGTAGGAATACAACAATAACACATTCAGTTATAAGCGATGAGGAATGGGAGAGTGCTTCTCCAGTCTTCAGTTATAAGCGTTGAGGAATGGGAGAGTGCTTCTCCAGTATTAACCTCAATACATCAAGACTTTTTTTTTTTTTGGGAAACATTGGAAATCCCCCTGTCAAACCACTTGACACAGGCTTAAGCGGAGCAGGTAAAACCCCTGACTGCCCCAAGCTCTTACAAGAAATGCATCCCCTGGACTCGAACTCAGGACCTGACAACCAAGTCCTAAGCCCTTTGCCACCAAGCCAACACCCTTTGGGGGCTCAATACGTCAAGACAGCTACCTCAAATACGTATATCTTCTAAGTTGTATCAGTTCTCATGCAATGCAGATAAATCATAGGCAAAATATAAACATCTTTTGAAGCCATACCAAAGTACACATCAGAAGAATCCATAGTCAAATCCGCTGCACATAGTAGTGCAATATTTAATTGAGGAATAACTCCTACTACAACAGTATGAAAAGTAACATCACCTTTAAACAGCTCTGAGCCTCACTTTTGCTTTTCCCGGATTTAACAAGCATCCAGAAGCAAGTATTGTACTGATTATTGATGTGGCCTGCAAATACACAATTTTACATTATCATTTACATTGTGTCCAGAGTGACATCAAAAGTGCTCCCACCTTCAGTATTTTAGAATACTAACTAACTTTCTGTTCATTCTAACGCCCCAAAATTTACAACCCTTTGTTCACAGAAAAATAATAAAGTGTACTCACAATCAACTTGCCTCCATGCCAGATAATCTCGAATAATATCAGATGAAGGATAACATACAGCTCGTCCATCAAAAGAGGGCGGATACTTCAACTCTTTATGTGAGAAGAACTCTTTCCATTTCACTACATACATTGAAGTGAAGAAAGATACAATGACTGATACTATTTCACTGCACGAGTTATGTTGAGAACAAGTTCAAAGTTAAACATCTGCTTCTCAAGCATATGTCAGGAAGAAATGACTATATATAATGTTTGGCACGATTCTTTTAACAAAAAAAAAAAAATATCACTATTGGGATTTGGGGCCAAAGTGACCTTCTGCTGCCAAGGAAAGAAAGAAGATGATAACAATGTCCAATAGGGCTTTTCAAGATAATTGTTAACTCAAAGCCCATTTTGTTGAAAAGCCGAGAGATCTTAAACAGATTAAGGAAGACAATATGAGATCTGGGATTCTGGGTGTTCCTATCTTCAAGCTTTAACTGTTTCTTTATCAGAAACTGTGAATGACATCTAAATCTCTTGACAATAATTCAAAAAAGAATACAGTATTTACTTTTGCATGTGAGTTATGTTCATGTCCAGACAAAGACAACAAATAACTCCTTTGAAGTGTTTTGTTTAGGGTAATCTTCCAGGATGGTATTGCAAAGAGCATGGCTTAGAATAAACATAGTAGTTGCGACTAATGCATGTGACACTTATCAAGAGGAGGTAGTTTTCACCAAACAAGATGTTCCCATAAAGGATTATTAACATAGATAGCCATGTATATAACAGCCCATAGATCACATATGCAGCAATGTAAAGTTGAAGAAACTTATAAATAAAAAGACAGAAGAGAAACCTGGCTCGTCTTTGATAGAACAGAGATTCCTTCTTCAAAACAAAGCTGGGAAGTTATGACAACAATCACCAATGAAGTCAATAGACTGTTTGTGAAACATTAAGATGAGCCAACAAAATATATTAAAAAGATGTGACACCTGTACTCATCACTGACCCCATAAGCAAAAGTAATATCTTCAAATTCTTGTAACACAGCCACTGCACATGAAGTCATAAGGTTCAGAGCTTGCTCATCATTGGGCTTCTCAAATTCATGAACTTCAGAAAATCTATCAAAATCCACAAAGAGTCTTGAGTCTCGATTGCAAATATCAGGAATGTAATCAAAGAACAATATGCGATTCATCAAATTTGAGATCAACATGATCCGTGCAAGAGAAATCTGTTCATGGAGAATAAGGACAGTTACCGGTTCAAAAGCACTTGATTTTAAACAAATTTCACTAGAATACTCCAAGACCATTTTACTTTGTAAAAGGAAAGTACACTTTTTCCGGAACCTCGGATTGTGGAAGCCTAAGATAACCACTCAACTACCCATATAGATATATACCAAAGCAGCAATCTTTTACATTTTTAACTGAAACTGAATACTCCAAGATGGATATATGCTACGTGAACTGCAACTTTACCTGTGAAAGTGACAGCCATCAATTCTGATTACTATCCATGTAGATGGCATTAACTTGTTCTCAAATAGAAATGATCTCACAAAATCTGGTTTAATTTTCCCAACATCCTCTTCAAAACCCCCCAATTCCTTAAGAAGACATGAGTGATCATTCCAAAAGCTTTTACCAGCTATATTCTCCGAGTGGATTATTCTAGCCTTTCTTCGCAGTCTCTTGACAGGAGCACCATTCTTATTGTACTTAACAATATCTTCCACCTGTGTGAATTTTCAAAGGAAAAATAATAGAAAAAAAAAGAACAATATCAGCTCAAGAGATTTGAAGTTATGCACAAGGCAGTAATATTCCTGTAAAACGGCACCTTGGAAAAATGAGGCAATTTCTGATGAGATTTCCAAAGTGAATAGTTATTGAAAGAAAGCGTGATATTGTAAAATAAAATAAAATACAAAAGTATTAATGAAATAATTACTTGGCTACTTGAGTTTGGAATAAAAACACTGAGATGGTAAAAACACTAAAACATTCAATAACTTATGTGTCCAGTACTCCAGTTACATAAGTTCAATGAAAATTAATGCACTCTCGTAACTAAATTAAGAAATAAAGTTGAAGTAGAAACTATATGCCAAATCCTAGTCTAAAATGCCTCCAGTAGCCCCACAACACATAATCTAAATCTTCAGATCAGCATGAAAATCCCAGCCAATTTCAATATCTTTTTCTGTCACATAACACCTAAAGATAATTGACAGCCATAGTTTGAAAACTCCATTTTGAAAACTCCTTCTGAGGCGCGCCTCGCAGCCACGGCGCGTCGAGGCTATCGCCTCAAGCTATCTCCTAACCAGTAGTGTCGTTAACTACGTTAATAGGGTAGCTCGACCACGATAATTCGCCGAAAATGACAAAATAATTATTATCTTTAAAAATAACTAACTTTTACTATTATATTTATTTATTAGTTATAATTTGTTATTAATAAATTTGATTATAATAGGAATTATATATGATGATGATGATTTGGAGGATGACACTTCAAACACACATTTCATGCTATTAGACACAAATGATAGCCTATTTAGAGATTAGCAGTCATTTTATTCCAAGAACATATTTTGGTGTATTTCATTTTGTTTAGTTTTGATGGATGATTTTATGTATTAATTGATATGGATTTGTTGTGGATGATTTATTTTGATGCTTTTAGTTTTTTCGTGTTCGGATTGAGGCTGTCGCCTACCAAGTTTTCGAACCTTGCTGACAGCCATGTAAATCCAATCCAAATGGTAGAATGGTACAGTATCACTTAAAAGGTAGATCCCCCTCAAAGATACCATGGGTATGCTGAAAAAAACAGTTTCTTTATCATTACTTGTTAGTAAATGTTGAATGAATAAGTTTAAAATCCTTTTCTGAACCTAATTTTTAAGCACAAGTCCCCAAGACTCCAAGTAGGGGTTTGGAAGGGTTGGAAGGGGTCTATATCATTCAATTCCAACGATGAAAGAATATGCTTAACTATGCAAAACAGAACAACTAATTCGATCACAAATTCGAAGATTATTATATATTTAAGGAAGACTTGTCATTAAGTATAATAAGATTCATCATTTATATTCAAAATGATCACCAAGGTATAAGTATAATGTCCGTAAATTGATAGGGAGGATAAATGGTGAAAACAAACAATTAATATTTAAGCCTCCGAGATATCAAACTCTAAACTATCAGGAATGCTTACATGAAAAGGGCATGATTACCTCTGTCTTAAAAACACAAGATCCCTGACGAAACAACTCAGGAAGTTTCTTGTAGTTGATACCAAACTGTTGAAAAAGAAGCTCGTTTTTCTCTTGTTTTTTAGTACCCTACAGAGTTGACAGATACAGTTTACATAAAAATAAAACAGAGAACTTATAGAAACATGTTTACAATGCATGATTTAGAAAAACAATTAGCACCTTCATAATTTCTTGTGCTTCATTTTCACTCTTTCCATATTTTATCAACATCCAGAGACAAGTGCCATATTGGTTATTAACATGACCTGCCAAAACCAGCATGAACATGTATCATAAATATCATGTAATCAACAAATTTTCACTTGATTTTCAGAAAAGATCACAATCACGTTTAATAGCTGATAAAATATAAGAAAATCAGATATATTTTTTGAAGTGTTTAAATTGTTTGCTTCATTAAACTACAGTAATAGTGTAAAACTTACAATCATTTTGTCTCCATGCAAGATATTGTTGAAGAACCTCTATTGATGCGCAGCTAATGACCCGTGAACGAAATGTAGGGGGATATCTCAACTCTTTCAGAGGGAAAAACTCTTTCCATTTTGTATTATACACAGAAGTGAAGAATGATACAATGAGGGATAGTATTTTGCTGCACATTCAATTTAAAGTAGCATATACATGACAAGAAATTCAGTACAAAGGGGAAAAAAAGTTAAAAATGAGCTGTATGAAAGCCTGCTTGTAAATACTGTGATGCATTAGGACAGGGAACTGAACAGAAATTATTATGGTTTGGCCCCTTAGATTAAAATCAGTTCCACCACTACATACAGAAAGAGGTATTAAACAAACCCGAGTACTAAATCATAGAACTAGAGGCCAAGTCCATTTTTTTCTATAAGAAAAAACGCAAGGACACAAAATGAAGTCTGACACAATGTCAGGTGCTCCGAATAACACAAAGGCTTGGAACTTGATGTGAAGGTTAAAGCCTACTGGTGTTTCAGAATAGTCATCTATCTCTGTCTGGTCTTTTTAGCAAATTATATTGAGAATATTCAAAATTGTCTTTATATTGAGAATATTCAAAATTGTCTTTCTCTTTCCTCAATATTACGACTCAATCATGAATGCTACATCAATAACATAACCAACAGTCATATTAAATGAAATGCAAATAGAACTAAAATGAGAAAAATCAAAGAACCTGGATCGCCGCTGGTAAAACTTGGTTGTCTTCTTAAAAACAAAACTGTGAGCCATATCAACTCAAAATAAGTTATAAAAGCCTAAATTACACAAAATAAAATTACATTATCAATAACAAATCAAAGGAACCAACCTATACTCATCACTATACCCATATGCGAAAATTATATCAGGATATTCCTCTGACACGGTAACTGCACAAGAATTCATCAAATTCAATCCTCTCTCATCATTTGGCTTCTCAAAGTTATGATCATGAGAAAATCTATCAAAACATAAACAAGCAAACAATAGTATTAGAGCCATAAATAAAAGCAACCCACTTAAAGCAAACCTCACATTATTTACCTTCGAAAGTCGCGGCCATCGATTCTAACAATTATCAAATTGGGCATGAAAATTTCATCCTCAACTTCAAAACACTTCACGTATTCATATTTGCTATTTGCCATTTTTCACTTTTAACTTCTTCTCTTTTCCTTTTCTTCTTACAGGACTTTTATCAAACACTTGGTGTGCAAAGGCTCACACTGAGCATGAATATCTGCAGCGATCGGTTGATTAAACGATCTGCTTGGGAATTTATACCCACATATCACTGAAGGAGTGACGGCTCTTAAGTTCCTGCGGAGTCGTCTGGCAGCCTCTGCAATTGAGAGGTTTACTTTACGAGTAATAATAACATCTGAATCCTCATATATTTTAATTCTTTCAAAAATGTATATAGTTTTTCCATTTGAGTTAATTAGGTCCCAGACCTTGACCTAACTGAAATACCCTTTTGTGTTCGGACTCTGATTGGTACGGCTTCTTGAATAGAGTTTTTGAAAGTAGAGTTTCTCTTAATAGAGTTTGTAAAAACATAGCTTTTGATAAAAAAGTTATTGGGTGATTGATTGTCAATTAAAAAAACTCTTTTGAATTATTAGATTGTTTGGTTGTATAATATTAAAAGTGTTTTTATGTAATGAAATTACGAAAATAAATATATGCAATAAGTTATTTTATAATCATTCAACTAGACAAGCATGTTATTACTTAAGAAATCGAAACACTTTGTAATCATATATATTGGTGTTCAAAAATCAAAACACATCAATAATAATTCTACAAAATAAATAATTTTGATCAAATTAAATTCAAATGTCAACGGTGCATGAGAATTGTTGTAATTTGATCATGTTCTTAGTCTATTTCATGTATAGTGAATGAACTTCCATTTGATTATCACTGTCACTTGTTGGAAGCAATTCATCATTATCATCATAAAGTTGAAATTATTGATCCTGGCAGACGTACTTTCTTATAAAATTATGAAGAATCATCGAAGCAATTATAATTTTCATTTATTTACTCAAAGGAAAGCTATGCATATGGCGCAAAAATTTCCATCTATTTTTCTAAACACCAAAAGTCCTCTCAACATATGCATACTTTCTTTTTCAAATGATAATTTTTTTGTAGAGAAATAGACATATCTAGAGAAATAATTTTGCTTACGGTAATTTTTTTAATTTTTATCAACGCTTTAATCTTTTTGTTCCATATGATTTTATATATGAGAATGATATTGTGAAATTAATGAAATATTATTGGATATATTTGTCATTATATCTATTTTTAAAAAGCTCATTAACCTCTACTCCCAAAAACCCAAATTTTGAGCTTTTGCTAGCAGAGGCAAAATAACTTTTTTAATCCCTAGAAGCTCTACTCGAAATATAACCAAACACTCTCAAAATTTTTGAAAAATACTTTTGTAATTAAAAATGCTCTTTTGCGTCTATTAAAAGTCATATCGTAGGTGAAAATCAGTGAGTGAAATCCGAACCGGACCGACCGATTGAATTGGGACATGGTCCAAAATCCGGTGTGAATGACTCCAAAGAATCGATTAGCGGTTGAACCGGCCAAGAACCTGTCGAATAGGCCAAATTAGTGATCCGATCTAGGTTCAGTGGGATTTTGGACCCTTTTTTATTTATTTATTTATTAATTTATTTTTTTTTGGATTTTGGACCCTTTTTTATTTATTTATTTATTAATTTAGTTTTTTTTTTTTAAAAAAAATAATTAAAAAATAATTAATTAGTGATCCCGAATCGACCTCCGATGGAATCCCGATTTAACCCCCTTGCTATCCTGTCCCTGGTCAAAATAATTCGGGGTTCATAAGGAATTATATCGAATTTTAAGTAAATCATATCACGTCGAAATTCGAAAGTACTTAAAATTATGGCCGAAGATCTAAAGCTTTAGAAGTTAATTAAGTGGCTAAAAATAAATAAATTTAAAAAAAAAAAAAACAAATAGTTCATTATAAACACTTACAAATTTAACCCGAAATATATTTATTTATTTTTTTAAGTCCTAATATTTTTTTTTATTTTTTTAGCACCCGTACATGTGTTTCATATCTAATTTTAATTGTATATATAGACTTGCAATGTATAATGTGAATTACTAAATAATTTGACAGCTGAAATTTTGCTGATTTTTATGAGCATGTTTTGCTCTGTCTAACACTTCTTGTAGTCAAGTGGTGGATCCATGCCCTCAATCTTGAGTCCTGAGACTCCAATGATTTATTATTAAATCTCATTTCAAATATAGATAGGGGCAAATAAATTTCTCAAGAATTAGGATTAAGTAACGATTAATCGACGATTCATCCTAATTTAATTGTTAATTACTTACTAGTTAATCATACATCATTATTTGAGTAATTCATTTTGGTTAATTACTTAACTAAATACACTTAGATTATTTAGCATTTAAATGATTTTTGGAGGTGAGTTTTGTATTTTTTTTATTTTTTTTTATTTTCAATCATATGAAATGTAACTTTATCCTTTTCTATCAATCCCGCTCATGGAACGATTCACCATCGATTTCCGATTAAACTGCGAAGATAAATCTCCACGTGAAAGTAGAGGTCTCATTTGCTCAACAGAAGAGAGAGAGGAACAATAATCAGACCATTTCACTAAAAAGCAAAAGAGATGGAGGATTATACACAGGAGAACCCAATAATCAGAAGCTGATAGTACTGAATTTCATTTGGATCAAATCCGTAGATCATCATATGATAAATGAAGAATTTGATGATTTACAAATTACAAATTTGGTATCCGTTAAGACATCCAAACCTCAGCTACTGTATCATGCTTTTTATTTAACCAGCTGTATCAGCAACAAGACAATCTCATTCCTCATATGCAGAAAATGAACTCTCTCCTTGTATGAACTTTCAATGTGCAACAGTTAAAAGCTCGAAAAATTCATATTAGAAGAGGACCCGGGTTCATGTAAGACACACATCGTATGCCAAAGACGAGGTGATTTCATAAAAATCTAATGTCATTTTCTAAACACAACTCGTTTCTTCACTACATATGAAAAAAATCTCTAACAAAAACAGCACAACTGAACACGAGAAGAGAGCGACAGAAGACAGGCTAAAGCTTCAAACAACTACCAGCGAAAGGTAATGAAACATAAACACAAGCACACCAATTTAATATCAAGGCTAAAGAAATATCACCAAACGATATATAAACCAAATGTTTTCACGTCAAATTCCATTATGCAATAACAAAGCAACCAAACTGTACACAGACGCAAATAAATACTGAAACAATAGTACCATCAACTTATTATCACCTAAAACAATAGCCCATACACAAAACCACCACCTAAAACCCCCCACATTTCACCACTCCTCGTCATATCTTCTCAATCTTATCCGCCTTCACAACAGGATTCGCTTTGGCAATAGCATCCTGCGCAGCACTCTTGTAATCAAATAAACAATTATGCTTATCAGAGTATCGATGCAGGGAGCAAAATGTCTGCCCACACCTGCACTGAAACCCCGTTAATCCAATCCTCTTGCGGCAAAAGCTGCACCTGTTAGCTGGCCGCTTCTCAGGGTTCTCTGAAGAAGCCCCTTCGTCAACAACAACAACTTGGGTAGCAGGATCTCTATTTTCAACCAATACCTCAACTGGGATGGCATCAATTTGTTCAATGTTCGTTTTACTCTTGTTCTTTTCTTCTTCGATCAGGCTAGGGCTAGGGTTAGGGCTTTTGGATTGCTTCAAAATATAATCTTTGTAACACTTTGAGCAAAAATTACTAGTGCTTGCACTCCCAAAAAATCCACAACTATTAGCACATAAAATTGGAGTGTTTTGAGTCTCATGGCTAGTCTCTTCTAGCTTTCTCTTTTGTGATTCTTGCTCCATTTTTTCTAAGCTTCAATTAATCAAGAACAATTTTACAACAAATAAAAAAAAAAAATTAAAATTTTCTAAATTATCAGGACAAAAACAAAAACAAAAAACCTAAAACGTGATTCTTATAATTGAGAATTGGATTTAAATTTCATAATTCAAGAGCTAAAAAGAGTAAATAAAACTGAAATTGAATAAATTAAGAAACGTAAACGATCAAGGGCAACATACACAGATGAGATGACGACGAGTTCAATTCACGATGGCAGAAACGCAAATAAGCGGGAATTTTGAGGTGGGAAATACAGATCCAGAGAGTATAGATTCGAATCAACGGCTGTGATTTTCTGATGAGTGATTGAAGAATCGGAGATTCGAGGGTTTTGGTGAAAATTTGTGGAAACGAAGATAAATTTGGAGAAAATTAATAACAGTATTTCAATTGTTTATTATATGAGTGGAGGGGTGATCACATTTAGATCCCTATAGTTTTACATTTTTACAAAATAATCTAGTTTACTCATTTTTATCTAATTAAGTCCCAAACTCCAAGTGAACTAAACAGATAATCAAACAAAACAAAAGCATTTTACTTACGTGGGATAGGCCACATGAATCCTTTGATATTGTTATACTCTATCATAAATTATTAATTAATTAAATTCAATAAAATATGAGAAATGTTTATATCAACTTAGTTTTTCCTCGATCTCTTATGTCATATTACAATTTTTTTGCTCTTTTTTTTCTCACCGATACACATAAAAGATTTATGTTGTATATATCTTAACCATTTTAATCGTGTTTCTCTCATTTTCTTCTCAATCGATACTACACACAATTTCTTCTAAATTTCTTCTTTTTTAACTCTTTCTTTCATAATCCCCACACACACATCCATTTAAATATTATCATCTCAACTATCTTTATTTTTTTTTGGAGAATCCAATTTTCCATAATTACAATAGAAATTATATAAGTTGATGTTCAATATGAAATGGGGGTATAATCAGAAATTTGAGTGGTGCTTTTAGCAAGATGGGGAGGCTGTTGCTTGTTTGGGCCGTTTTCTTATAAAACAAAAAATCAGATTAAAATTCAAAGAGAATTACAACCATTAATGACATAGAATAAAAAGTTTCAAAAGCTTTGAATTAAAAAAAAAAACAATATCTTTAAAAGGAGTAATAAGGATCGTTACATAGATTGAGAAATCCAACTAGAAGTGAAATAATTACCCAAACAAAATTCTGAACGGTGAAATATAATGACACCAAGTAAAAAGATGGTGATTCTGATACACAAGTAACTCTCAAAAACAACCTTAACAAAGTAGGAACAAAACTCTCACAAAAATGAGAGATTGATAACCATTTTACATGAAGATGAGTTGGTTTGGGTTCGAATTTAGGATGTGCGTTTCTTGTAAGAGTTTGGGGAAGTTGGGGGTTTTACATGTTCCGCTTAAGCCCGGGTCTGGTGGTTTGACGGCGAGATTTCCAACGTTTCAAAAAAAAAATGATATTGACGATTTCCTTGAGATGTGACAAATCTCATTATCGTGTCAGAGAATAAGTTATTATATACTTTATGTTTTAGTGTCTTGTGCTCCAATTGTCCCTAAGGGTGTGTGACTTGGTGACATAGTTTAATATTTGGTTGTCAGGTCATGAGTTCGAGTCCAATAAGTGCATTTTTTATAAGAGCCTGAGACAATTAGAGATTTTACCTATTCCGCTTAAATCCGGATCTGATAATTTGACGGCGGGATTTCCAACATTTCAAAAGAAAAGTCTTATGCTCCGATAATCTTTAATAGACTTGTCATTTTGGTTTAATTTTCACTCATATTATAATTATAAACTATTAGGATTACTAATTAATTCGACTAATAAAATGATCCTACCCATTCAATAATTAAGTTAATACTTAAGAAAAATCTAGCAACTTTTCTAAACTATAATCAATTCATTATGCTACATGTAAAATTTCTAAAACAATAATGTCCTATTTTAATCAATTGAAAGAAGTTGAGACATTCACTTATTATAAGATTTCATTTCACCAATTGATAAAAAAAAAAATCAACTCACACATAAAATCAAATGTAACATCAACCAATTAGCAGAGATTAAGATAATATTTTTTATTGAGATTAATTATGTTTCCATCATCAATTCAATTAAATTATTGTCTCACCAAATTGTTTTTATTGCAAAGTTAGTTGCTAAATGCCCCGTGTGTGTTACTCATTTTTTTTTTGACAAAACCAAATTGATTTTTCAGTGGGACATATATTTATTAATTAAAAAAATGATTACATGCAATTTGGGAGGCTCCCCTAATTATTTGCATGGTTATATGATTGTGCTTCAAAATCCTCATTTGCCATTTCTTGTCAAGCAAATTAGCTTTTTCCCCTTTGAAGAAATCAATTATTTCTCTTGATATTTGCTTGTTTTATTTTATACATATAGTGATTTCCCCTATGTCGTCGTGAGATCTGAAAATATCTAAATTAACGTGGATGAAAATCATAAAGAAAAACTTACATTCTTATTGAGTTTAATGAGACAATGATTTTGGAGAAATACGTAATGATGTCAAATAATCCGTATAACCAACCAAATCTGGTGGGAAAAAACTTTTGTATGGTTTATTTGGAAAATTAATTTACTTTTAAAAAAGCATTATGAGTATTTTAAATTTGATTTATTCTATTCAAACAAATATTATATATATGCTACAAAAAGACATTTTTAATTTCCCAATAAAGCTTTAGATAACATAAACAAAAGAAAAAGAAAATCTTACATGCATTCAAAATCGATATATGTTAAGAGAAGTTGGTATCAACTAATTTAATGAGTAAATTTTTTTGAGTTGAAACAAAAAGTTTGTGGTTCGAACCCCGCTTACATATATCAAGAGCGAATTGTGTTACTATTAGGTTATAATTTAAATATATATGTTAAGAGAAAAAAAAAAGGAATTTAGATTGTGAATCTCTTAATACAAGTATTTTTTTATTACAATAATACTCTTGCTAGAGAAAAGAGTCACGTGCAAGGAATCAAAAAGCACGTGATCACTCACTCAAAATAGGTGTCATTTAGGAGGTGGTATATCGTGTGCGGGTGTATATGTCATCTCTCTCACAGCAGGTGGGCCCCATAAATACCGTAGCACTTGATAGATTTCTAAACATTTGAAATTGTATCTCATCAATTTCATCAAAAGTAGAGAGCTATATTCATATGTAGGGATGGCAAATTCCGGATCCGGACCCGGATCCGTATGGATCTGGATTCGGATCCGCAAGTGAGTCGACGGATCCGGGTCCGCATATGGACCCGGGTAAGCACTTCCGGGTCCGGACCCGAGTATACCCGGATCCGGACCCGGGATCCGCAACTGACCAGTTTAGTTTTAGTTTTTTTTTTTTTTAAGCTCCACTTCCACTATTCAATATCAATAAATACTATATAATATGTATAAACAATTCACAACAACTTTAAATTGGAAATTACAACACATAAAAATAATTAAGTTCACATTAAATCAGTTTTTTTTTTACCGGACCCGCATCCGGACCCGGTATGGTGCGGGTCCACTAAAACAAGACCCGGATCCGCAATTTTTTAAAGCGGATCCGGGTCTAACCGGACCCGGGCCGAGTCCGGGTCTGCCTGCCATCCCTATTCATATGTTGGATGATCAAATTCATGATTATAAAATTATTTATTAATTTAATGTAAGAGTTTGTATAGCAAATAGAGAGAGTAGTCCCATATCTAGAAAGTAAATGAGAGATGAAATGTTTATAAGTGTTCTCTAGATACTTATATTAAATTGGAAAAAGTAAGGCTTGAGCTTGAGTTTGGACTTGGACTTAGATGAGTGTGGTTGGTTGGTTTGGTATTAGATTTAATTAATATATTTAATATATATTTAGTTAATCAAAGATGAGCCTTGGGGATTCATTAAATATCTTACTTACTTAAAAACATTTTTTCCTAATTTAAATTTTGGATTTGAATCAGAATATTGTGTCTGATCAACATAACCCTTATGAGAAACTGGAAAAACGTTCTACAACCCTTCTTATATATACAGAGCATTTATCACAAAGATGTATATACATAATTTCTGAAATTGATAGAATTTTCCATATACTGATCATTGAAAACGAAAAATCAAACATCCAGTAGATTCGCAAAGGGTCGAAATATCCAGTGCATATTTTTCGACTTGCAGATTATTGTATCACGGTGGCAGACGTCCAACGAACTACAAGAACAAGAGTAGAGGCGAATTTCTGCTATAGGTCATAGCCTCATACGCTAGCCTCTATCTTTACAATTCAGTGTGTTTATTAATTTTAGTTTCTTGCATTGCAAGTTTATGTTTTGATTTGTAAGTTTATGTTTTGCTTTGTAAGTTTCTGATTTATCTGTTTTACAATATTTTCAATAAAATTTATTGCATTCGCTTATTGTTCTTTAACATTTAATATCTATTATCCAGTAAATTAATGTCATATTATTTTGGATCAACAATATTAAGATACTACTTACAAAGTGTTAATATATATATTTTTTGAATTATTATATTGCAATCTAATAATATTATGTATTAAAGAGTTCGCTAAATAGCCCACTGGTATAGCTCAGCTGACTCCCCAAAGGGAGTGACTTGGTGGTGTAAGGCTTAAGATCTCACTTTGAGATTTTGGGTTCGAATATAGGGAGTGTGTTTCTTGTAAGAGCTTGAGACAGTCGGTGGTTTTACATACTCTGCTTAAGCCCGAAAGGAATGATTTGGCGGCAGGTTTCCAACGATTCTAAAAAAAAAATTATAGCTCAGCTGATCGCTCATATGTTTTACGCTTGTGGTAATTTAATGGGTGATATATTTTTCTCATCTCCGCCAAAAAAAAAAAAGAATAGGGTTGAGAGAGAAGGTCGAGGTGGAAGTTTATCATGTATCTAAATCAATACAATGATTATATATTTACAACATAAATAAAAATATTTGTTACAATAAAAATAAGATTTCTCCATTTTTATTATTAGAGTAAAAAAAAAAAAGAACAATTAGATAAAATCTTCAAAAAAAGTATCAAAAGATACAAAAAAAAAAAAAATTTAACCACTTGCTAAATGGCTCTTGTCACAAAATAATATGATTTTGGATGTTTGCCCCATTGTCAAACCTTATAATATAAAATATAATTACCTTGTTAGAAAATTGTGAACATGGTAACTTGTAATGGCAAACAAATGTAATAATAACAAAAAGACTTTTATGGCATGATATTTTTTTTCTTCCCTCTTTATGGTAGGTCCCAATTTTAAAATACAATTAAATAATATTATATCCAAAAATACACTCTTTAAAAAGAATGAGAGATTAGTTGATTGCAACTGTTGTTAAATTTCCAATCATTTGTTTTCAATTGGTAGGTTACTATTTTGACATTTGAAAGGATTAGAAAATGAAAGATTGATATAAAAATTATATTTTAAACCCAAATTGATGAACAAAGGAACCAATACAAATGGAGTTTAATGGAATCATCAAAACAATCATATTACTCAACTCCCATCAGGCAGATCTACAGAAACAATATTTTAAATATGGAATAATATTAAAATTAAATATACTCTTTTGTGATAAAAATATTCATAATCTTAGAATAATTTAATAATAATTCCTATTGAAATATTATTTTTTTATGCCCAACAAAATACATGTCGAAACCTACTTCGATGTAAAGAACGATTGTAACTAAATGTAAAGATCTTGACATCTTCATCGTAAACTATTCCATTATAGATGATGAGTCGAGAGCATTATGCGACTTAGGTTCGAGGATCAATCTAATACCGCTACCTACAGCGAAGAGATTGTGATATGCAATTTGCTGACAAAACTATCAAGATGCCCAAAGGGAAGATCGAGGATATGATGGTAAAGGTGGCTTAAAGGCCACGAGACTATAACTCATCCACTAGAGTCGCCTATGAGTTTAAATGCTTGTTGCATATGTTAAATACAATCATGATTCCTACAAAAGTGGCTTAGTAAAATTTATTTACAGTTGTTTAATTTATTTTATTTCTTTTTATTTTTGCTCGAGGACAAACAAAATGTTAAGTTTGAGGGTGTGATAAGTGATCGATATATCTATATTTATCACCCTTATATCTTATATTTTGAGAGTTAATTCGAGTTTCATAAGCGTTTTGAGGAGTTCTTTTAGTTTTTATAGGATGAGATACATATGGAAAGACACGAATTTAAAACATCAACAAATCAAGGTGATTTACACCGGTGACATCTTGATTTACGCAGACTTTGGTCTTTTGGTCATAATTTTTTCATACAATATCCAAATAAGGTGATTCAAGTTACATTGGAAAGAATACTCAAAGACGATCGCATATATATAAAGAATGTATGATTTGACTAAGAGACAAAAAATTACAAGCATTTTAAGTTGTACATCAGAAACAATATGCGTAGAGTGTTTAGGCATATGAGTGTTGCTCTCTACCTTCTCATTGGCAGGCTAATATGCCCGAAAATTATAATTTGATAAGAATTAAAAGATTCTTAAGAATGAAAGCCCTCATAACCTCATATATAAACCCAAGTCCATGTCAAACCTTAAAAAATGCCTCATAGCATAATTTTGGAGTCACATAGCATATAAGAATGCCTGGAGCAAGGTAGAGACGAGTGTTTCAACTGGTATTGGAGTTTGAAGGCGAAGACTGCAAACGAGAGTTGTTTTTTTTTCCTTTTTCTCTCTATTTTTATATTTAATGAGTTTTTGGTTGGCTACAATTATTAGCTTGTATCTATTGAATATTATGAGTATTTAATTCATTAAATCATACGTTGAATAGATTCACCTGAATGATATATATATATACCTAAATGGAATACGTATCCAAGATTATAACCTGAACTTAATGAATTTGGTTTAATTTAATTAACATAGACATCTAGTTAATTGATTTATTTTGAATATATTTACCTGACTATCGAAAGAGACTTGTGAATAATTTAATGTTTTAGGTTAATAATTAGTAACGACAACCCAACTGAATAGAAAATATCTGGACTCATTGCGTGCATGTTTAGGTGAAGTTACAACCCTATGTTTTTCTATCTATAAGGTTTTCAAAGTCTGTTATTTGCATTTTATTTAATTTCAATTAAATTTCGATATATCAACTCTCTTTATCAATTGTTTAGTTTAAATTCAATAAGTTAGTATTAGAATTAATAAGAGAAATCATAAGTCCATGTGGGTACGATATCCGACTAATAGTCACTATATTACTTGAATGATACGTGTGTTTGCGTGCAGTAGTAAAATCATGATCAGACTTACAATAGGAAGCTTAGGTCTGAGAATATTTTCATAGTCAATAACATGTTCACAAAAGAGAGAGTAATTAATTAACTTCTAATTAGAGTGAAATGAAAAGTTACACATATGACAAAACATGCATAGACTTTTTAATTACCTTGATCTTTTTGCCTATTGTAAAAAAATTCTACCTTTAAATCTTGGTTGTTCATCTCGATTGACACCAAAATTTTCAACTCAAGTGTTGCAAATTAACTCAGTATTATCACTACAAAGTACAAACAGAAAGATTGGTATATCAAATCTACTTTAATTGAGAGAGTAAATTCATTATTTGCACTTATAGCTTACATGAAAAATAGTGTTGAAGGACAAAAGAGGTGTCAAATCATAAGGAAAAAAAATGCAATTCTAGATGAATTCAGTGGAATTGTCTACTTGATTTGTTTTTTGTGATTTTGTGCTGCGAAAATAAGAGGTCAAGTGATGGATTCTCTTGAGGAACAAATTCTTCGACTATTTTTGTGCTTTTTTTTTTTTTTGAATCGTTGGAAATTCTATCGCCAAATCATCACTTCCGGACTTAAGTGGAGTAAGTAAAATATCTGACTGTCTCAGGCTCTTACAAGAAACACACTCCCTGGATTTAAACTCATAACCTAAAGGTGAGATCATGAATCCTACACCACTAAGTCACGTCTCTTGGGAACGTTAAAGATATAAACACCTCCAAACTTTTATGAAAATAACAAATACACCTTTTATTTTTTATTTTTTAAAATAATGATATTTGTATAAAATAATGATAAGATGGTCTATAAAACTATATATAATTTATATACTATTTTGTTGCCATTTTGCCAGAATTGTGTATAAATATAATTTTTATTGACTTTTGCACTCATCGATTTACTTTTGTAGTTTAATGAGTTATTTGATTTATTTTCACTTGCCCTTGATTGACAATAATGTACTAAAAACCGATATTATTATCAATAATGCCTAGTAATTATTAATTTTTATTAATCTATATAATATATATTTTATTTATAATTAACATCAGTTGAATATACCTAAAATTTATTTCTTTTAAAGACGAAGTGGGTAGATGCTAAATCGATGGAAGTAATAGAAGAGATGAAGGGATCAAAATGATAATTTGGATTTGTCAGCAAGTTCAGATCGACCAAAATAGATAATTTAGCAGGTTCATTAATTTTTCTTTATTTTTTTTTTCAGTCTTATAGTTATTTTTTATATTTTAATATAATCAAAGTTAGAGATTATTTGTCTTATTTGTGTTTTAATTAGTCTATCATAAATATAGTTGTAATCTCACTAATTTCGTAGATATTTTTGAATAAAAGTTTTATTTTATGTTTTTTCTGATGAGATTATTATCTTGACACTTGTATTTTCGAGCCGTTTGTATTAGAACGATATTTAATCTCATATTAATTATGTTTCCGTAGAATATTAGCTACATTTTAATCATCTGACATGATTTTATATCGATAAGAGTACTTGAAAATGCACCTACGAGGCAAAAAATGAAACCCTAAAAAGATCTTTAAATTTCGAATATGTTTGAACAGATTAAACGTGGAAATTGAAATCTCTATCTCTGCAAGTGTTAAGTTGATGGCATGAATTTGAATGGTGCAATTTAGATGGGTATCGTCTTGATTATAGATTGGGATGAAATATCGTCTCGAATTTTATTTTGATGGGATGAAAATAGTTTAGAATACTGACTTATCGGATTTGTATTTTTTAGGCCAAAATCGAAATTCGAGATAAAAATCTTCATGAATTCGATTCATTTTTTAATTCATAACAAAAAAATCATCTAAAATTCCTTATTAACAATATGACATCTCGAATCTTGATTGAAATTTATAATTGATCCATCGAAAATCGAGATTTTTTAGATAAAAAATTGAGATTCGAAACAAAAAAAACTTCCTTGAATTTTAGACAAATTTTTTATTCAAGACAAAAAAGTATTCAATATTCATACTAAACAATACAAGGTCGTGATTGAAATTCAGAATTTTCTACCTTCCTTAATACTTTATAGTTAAAAAAGAAAGTCGCATTTCTCAATCAGGCCCCACATTTTTTTCAACTATCAGTACTGAGTAAATAATAAAAATATCCTCTAAATTTATAAATTAAACCCTTCAAAATTATAAAATCACTCCTCAAGAAACGTCCTGGATTCGCCCCTAGATGCTCTTACCGTAAGAATTTATTTTTATCTTTCCTGTTGGAGAAATAACATTTTTAATTGATCCCTTTTCTTTTTATCCCATGTAACAGAAAATTTAAACTATTTAAGATTATTCTTTTATATTGTATTGTTTCTTTTTTATTATAAAAATGATAAAATTTTAAAAAAAAATTAAAAAAAAAAAAGCAAAAGAAAATCAAAATGGCATCATGGCCACCTATAAACAGAGACAAAAAACGAAATGATGAAGTTTGCCACCCTACATTCTTTTCTTTCGCCAATTTAGGGCCCATATAAAATTATTAAATATTCAATAATTAAAATTAAGAAGAAAAAAGAAAGTATAATTAAATATTAATTTAAATTTAAATTTAAGAACCCAAAAGGATCTCTGTAGATGATGCAAGATATTATCCCCATATCACGTAGTATAATGACACCATCATTACGTCAGCATCACGCCAGCACCAACCTGAGAAAGAAATCACAAGTTAATTCAAAATGAAGAAATATTTTAACATTAAATATAATTTGTGTCCAAAATTTGTAATTTTTTTTAATTTTCTTTTTACAAGGATGTTGCAATTTTAAACACTTTTTTTCCCTTTAAATGCCTTCCAAGAATTTTAGTTTAAAAAACATTTTTTTAGGGTTGTTAATTAATTATAGTAGAAATAGATATTATTTTAGGATTTGTTCATGAAATTGGTATGAGGCTAGAAGTTCACGATATTTATTTTTGGAAACGTTGGAGATCTCGTCGTCAAATCATTTAATTCGGGTTTAAACAGAGCATGTAAAACTCATGACTGCCCTAGAATATTACAAGGAAATGCATCATTGAACTCGAATTCATGATCTGAAAACCAAATATTAAGTCATTTGATATCAAGCCACACCCCGAAATTATATTATGTCATTTATATTTTATCAAATAAATAATAGTGTCTTCATTTGTGTTTGTGTTTGTGTGTGTATATATATATATATATGTATGTATGTAGAATCTCATGAAACCTTCCTATTTTGAATTTCTTAATATAGGTTCAAATGATTAGCTAATAATAATAGGATAAGTGGATAAAAATTTTAGTTACAAGAGTATAGAGTTATGAAGGAAATAATCATAAATCAATATATTAATTATTACAATGAAAATAACCTAATTATTGATTTCCATTGCATGCAAAAAAAAAAAAAAAAAAAAAAAAAAAAAAACTAAATCATGACAATAAGTTCCTATTCCTTGTGATTTATCAAGCATTGAAGTAAAATTGTGATTTTTAATCATCAAATATATAATCATGCATTATATATATATATATATATATATATTTATTTTAAAAAAAAAATGAAGTTAATCATTTTATCTTAGTTTTACATTAACATAATAATTGAAATATGGATAGCATAACATATGGCAAGAATTATGTAATCAATATTATCATATCATAACAAGAAAACTTTGGTCCCCAAAAAAGAATAGTAATTATACTTAATTATGAAAAATTAAAAAGGAAAAAGTTACAAGGGTTATTATGTTTAATTGAAGAGATGATAACATTATTATAAGTTAATTTTGGAATTTGAGAAATTGTTTATATATATATAAAAAAAAATATACATTAAAAAAAAAGTAACATGAGGAAAGGTGAGAAGCTTTTTCTCTTGCAAAAAGTCAAATAAGGCCTGCATATACATATATATATATATATATATAAATCAATCAAGATGATGATATCTTCACAGTTGATGCAGTTTGCACCCAACATTTATCATCATTGCTCTTCA
>SKCR01044205.1:0-69391 GCA_019454045.1 Zanthoxylum bungeanum | reverse complement strand
CAAATCCTCCCAAGTGACCCAAATAATTCATTGGCAAAGCTCTACAGCAAATAGATTAAATGGCCCATGAAAAAGAGAGCATTGTCCTCTCAACTAAGATTTTGATCGTCGACCTTACAAGGTCCAGGACATGATGTCATCAAATAGGCCAAGACTCTCAGACTACAACTTTACCACGGATCTGCAAGGAAGGACACAAGCAAATTTTGCGAGTTCTACCAGGATTATAGCCATACGACACCTGATTGTGTTTCCCTGAGATTAGAATTTCTGGATCTACTTAATAAAGGGTATCTAAAAGAGCTGCTCACAGAGAAGGGAAAGGCTACAATGGCCAGAAGAGACGAAAAAAGTGGGCAGAAAGATGATACCCCACCACCGCCTCCGATCAACAATAGATGGAAATTTATCTCAAGCGGATCTGAAATCAGCGGTGTTTCTTACTCAACCACCAAACGACACGTAAGAGAAGCTACCGTCAGGACTCCTCAGTCTACAATGTCGATCGAAAAATTGTTTACAAATATAACCATTGATTTCTCTTATGATAGCAACTCAAGTCAGATGAACCCTCATCACGACGCTCTAGTGATCTCCTTACAAGTTGCAAACTTCGTGATCAAGCGAGTACTAGTTGACACCGGATCGTCGGCCAACTTCATCTTTACCACTACCCTAACAGACATGGGTACAAGATTGGACAAAACCAATAAAGGGTTAATAGTACTGGTTCAGTTCAGTTGGGGAAAAAATTTACATTGGGAGAAATATCTCTCCCAGTATACGCTGGAGAAGTCAAAGTTTTGGTCTTGGACAGTCCCTCAGCCTACAACCTGATCGTCGACCGACCATTGATTTATGATATGAGGGAAGTCTCATCCATATATCACTAAGAACTGAAATTCCCCATTAAATGGGGCATGCAAGAGATCAAGGGAAACCAACTTGCCTCAAGGAGTTGCTATCAGACGACCTTGAAAGCCAAATTTAACTAGCATAGCAATTACAGGAAGGATATCGTTGGGCCGAGCCAGATCAGCCCAACATTGAAGAACTCGAAGAGGTCCAAATTCATCCATAGCTTGCGAGCCACAAATCTCAAATTGGGGCTCACCTTGAAGCCAAGTTGTCCGCATATTTAATTAAATTCCTCATAGATTTACAAGATTGCTTCACCTGGTCTCATGAAGACATGACTGGGATAGATCCGGAGATGATAACCCACGAACTCCATATGGACCCAGACTACCCCCAACTAAGATAGAAGAAGAGAAAATTCACTCCAAAGTGGAACCAAATCATCGACGATTAGGTTAAGAAGCTTCTTCAAAATGGAGCCATTAAAGAAGTTCAGGATCCCAAGTAGCTTGCCAACATTGTGGTTGTCTAAAAAAAGAACGGGACATGGCGAGTCTGCATCGACTTCATAGGTATGAATAAGGCTTGCCCCAAAGACTCATTCCATTTGCCTCATATCGATTCAATTGTTGATGCTACAGTAGGGCACGAATTTATGAGCTTCATGGATGCCTACTCAGGCTACAATCAAATCATCATTCATCCAAACGACTAGGAAAAGATGGCCTTTGTCACCAACAGATGAATCTATTGCAACAAGGTGATGCCATTCGGACCCAAAAATGTTGGAGCCACATACCAAGGCCTCGTCAACAAGATATTTTCCCAACAAATTAGGAAAACTATAGAAGTGTACATAGACGACACGTTGGTTAAGTCATTAAAAACCGACCAACATCTATAGCACTTAGAACAGACATTTGACATAATAAGGAAGTATGGCATTAAGTTCCCACTAAATGTGACTACGACGTCACTTAGGGAAAATTCCAAGGGTACGTGGTCACTCGACAGGGGATTGAATCCAACCCTGATCAGATTAAATCCATCATTGATATCCTCTATCCCACAAGCCTAAAAGATGTCATGCGATTTATGGCGAGAGTGGCAGCTCTGAATACGTTTATCTCTAAATCAACAGATAAATGTTTTTGTTTTTATGCCCTCAAGAAAGCAAAGAACTTTGAATTGACCCCATCATGTGAAGATGCTTTGAAAGAGTTAAAGCGGTACCTGAGCACTCCGCCATTCCTATCAAAGCTAGTGGATAGTAAAAGGCTCTAGGTCTACTTGGGCTGTCTAAATGAGCTGTCAGCGCAGTCCTAATCAGAGAGGAAAAAGAGACTCAACTCTTAGTCTACTATGTGAGTAAAGCCCTGCTCGACGTAAAGACTCGCTATATCGGATGGAGAAGCTAGTACTTGCCTTGGAAAAAGCAACTCGGAAGCTACGCCCTTACTTCTAAGGACATCCAATCACAGTCTACACTTCTTATCCCATGAAGAGCATAATCCATAAATTGGAACTCTGTGGGAGGCTGGTCAAATGGGCAGTAGAACTAGGGGAACATGACATAACTTATCAGCCACGAACAGCGATCAAGTCTCAAGCACTAGCTGATTTCATGGCCAACGTTTTTAGTGTCTCTAAGACATGCCAAGGATCCTAAACATGATTTTTGTGTGTGAATAAGTCAAGAAAATTTACGGAATACTTACATTGATTGGTTGGAAAATTCAAAACTTTCTTTGGATGTAGAAGCTCCAAGCTTTGTGTTGAGTTCTAAACTCTTGGATGAGTTTCCCTATCAATTTTAATTGACTCCCAAAGTGCTAGCTTTCTCAAATTTTGAAACAAAACATGCCCTCCAATGAGAAGAGAAGATCGGCAATGTAGAGAGGAAAGAGGAGAGTGCATAGTTGATTTGTTTTTCCAAAAAACAAGTTAATGTGTTATGTTTTCCAAAAACAAAACTTAGTGTGTTGGAAAGAAAAATGCATTAAATGCATCCAACGACTTTCATCATCTAATGACTAGTTGATGTAAGTCAAGTGGGTCCCACCACTTTAAATTCAAAATTCAAGTTGGCTTACACAACACACTTTGGGCCCGGGTTCGTTTAATCCGATTAAACAATTTTTTCATCGCGATGTAATTAAATCCAATTTATTTAAATAATAATGCCTAGCAAAATTATTACGATAATCGCTTACGAATTAATTCCAAATTAATTTGTTCGCCCAAATTAAAATAGAATTTTAATTCCGAATTGAAATCTGATTTCAATTAATATATCCAATATATTATTTAATCGATTAATTCTAAATTAATCGCGTTCTCTCTTCTAGACGAATTTAATCCTAGATAAATTCTTACCGTAATTAATCTCAGATTAATTTTCTCTCTCATAATTAATCCCAAATTAATTTTGTTCGAGTCAAATGTCATTGGTGAATCTTTGGGAAGCGACCCAAGAGATTCCTGGATATGTTGGCAGTAAATACGGTCATCTGACTATCTGAACACTTGCGTACCCTGTACCACATTCTCACCGATTTACAAGACATGATTGGCTTCTAGCAAAGCACCGTGCCTACCCAATTCTCCAGAAATATTCAACGAGGAATATATAATTTGTATCAGGCGTAGTATACCATATTTTTTTATGATCTCATCAAAACTTTGGTTCCAAGAACGCGATGCTTGCTTCAATCCATAAATGGATCGATTTAACTTGCAAACCTTGTTTTCATGTTTTGGCACGAAAAAACCATCAGGGTGTTGCATATAAAAATCCTCCAAAAGGTTTCCGTTACGGAAAGCGGTTTTGACGTCCAACTTCCATATTTCATAATCGAAATATGTAGCAATAGCAAGCATTATCCGAATGGATTTCATCATGGCAACAAGGGAAAAACTTTTGTCGTAATCGACACCATGTTGTTGACGATACCCTTTCGTTACAAGCCTAGCTTTGTACGTTTGTATGTTGCCATCCATGTTTGTTTTCCTCTTGAAGACCCATTTACAACCAATAGGCTTAACACCTTCTGGTGCATCAACCAGTGTCCAAACTTGGTTGGTATACATGGAATCCATTTCGGACTTCATGGCCTCTTACCATAAAGCGGAGTCGATACCTTGTATCGTCATACGTAGCCGGTTCATCTTCCTCAATAAGATTAATATCTATATGAGGTGAGATCAGAAACTCATACCTCTCAGGTTATTTTCTGACTCTCTCCGACCTACGGAGTTCTTGTGTATTAGAATATTGTGGTACAGTCTCATCCCTAATAGAATGTTCATGTTCCGTGAGGGTTTCGGTGTCAGGAACAGTATCACTTTGATTTTCATCGAGTTCTACTTTCCTCCCACTTATCACTGCATCTATGAATTCTTTTTCGAGGAAAATTGCATGAAGAACAACAAATATTTTATTCTCTTGTGGGTTGTAGAAGTAATATCCTTTGGTTTCCCTAGGATAACCTACAATAGGCACTTATCTGATTTGGGTTCTAGTTTGGTTCATCCAAACGTTTAACGTATGCCCAGCATCCCCAAATATTCAAGAATGAGAAACCCGGTTTCTTTCCTGTCCATATTTCATATGGGGTATGTCCAATAGACTTTGACAGAACCTTATTCAAAATAAGTATTGCACGGTTTAATATGTATCCCGAGAAGGAAATTGGTAGCTCTTTTGCGACTCATCATTGACCTTACCATGTCCAACAAAGTTCAGTTTCTCCGTTTGGACACATCAATCAATTGAGGTGTTCCAGGAGGATTCCACTGTGAAAGAATACCATATTCTTTTAAGTAATCTAGAAACTCATTGCTTAAGTATTCTCCACCATGGTCCGACCGCAATATTTAATAGTTTTACCAGTCTTTTTTTCTACTTCATGTCGAAACTCTTTGAATTTCTCAAAAGTTTCCGACTTGTGTTTCATAAGATACACATAACCATAACGCGATGCATCATCCGTAAGGTTACGAAGTATTCATATCCACCTCTAGCCTGGCTAGACATGGGCCCACATACGTCACTTTGAACGAGGGCTAACAGATCGGTGGCACGTACATTTTTACCACTAAAAGGTGTATTAGGCATTTTGCCTAATAAACAAGATTCACATACATCATATGAATTAGGATCAAATCCTTCCAAGTATCCATTCTTCAAAAGAGTGGATATACGAGTCTTATTAATATGTCCCAGACGACAATGCCACAAACAAGTCTCATATGTTTTACTCAATTTGAGCCATTTGTTTGTCATGTTATATGTTTGAGATTCATTTATATTCAAAATATAAAGACCATTATTAACATATGTTGTACATATCAAAATATCATCTTTATATACAAAACACCCAGTGTTCCGGAATACAAAGCTATGCCCGCATCGGGTTAAACAAGATACAGAGATGATGTTCCTAGTCAAACTAGGTACAAAATAACAATCACCTACTGTAATTACATGCCCCAAGGGCAAATTCAAAACATAGGTCCCTACAGCCAAAACAGCGACTCTGGTCCCATTTCCGACTAGCAGGTCGATCTCTCCTGAAGCCAGTCTCCTGCTAATCTGCAAATCATGCACATCAGTACATATGTGAGTACCACATCCATAATCAAAAATCCAATTTTTAAAACTAGTAATGGACATGTTTATTTCAATAACAAACATACATGAGGCCTGAGTCTTGCCCGCCCTCGCTTCCTTCAAGTCCGCCTTGTACTCACGGCAATCAAGCTTCCAGTGACTCCATTTTCTACAATGTAGGTAGACGTCTTGGGATTTTTCCTTAGTCTTCCCAGAAGACCGTGACAATTTAGCCTTGCCCTTTTTCTTTTTCTTCTTCACACCCCCAGAAGCCTTCGGCCAAGCCTTGGCTTTCTGGGATGTCGAATTAAGATGCGCCCTCATTTCTTTCCCTTCAGAAGCTCTGGCTCTGCCTCTTTCAGCATTGCCATTAACTCTCCAATAGTCTTTTATTGGTTCATCATATTATAGTTCATGATGAACCCACCCCATCAATCAGACTGAGACTGTAAGATCAAATCTATGGAAGTCTCGGCCTCGAAGGTAATGCCCAGCTGACCTAGCTGTTCGATGTCAGTAATCATCTGCGACACATAGTGCTTGACAGATGTACCCTCTGACATACGCGAGCGAAAGAGCTTCTTTTGCAATTCGTACTTCTGAGATCTAAGGTTAGATATGTGAAGGTCCTTCAGTTTCAACATCATGTTATAAGGATCCAATCCTTTGTTCTGACAATGAAATTGAGGTGTCATTGCGGCAAGCATTACAGACTGACCAGTGAAGTTATCATCTTGATGAGTCTTCCAAAGCTCATGATTTACTGCCCGCTCATGTCCGAGCTCAGGACCGAGAGGTCTCTACATAGAGTAATTTATCAGATCCCATGACGATCCTGAGATTCATTCACAGCCTGGAAAATTGGAGCCGTTAAAGACATTATCGCTTATGATTATATCCCTAACGCTAATCTTTCCAGCCATCTTGATTGCTATAGTCCAACTATCCAATCAACGATTTCGGGTACACTGAAAATGCAATGGTTACTATAGTCCAACTATATAACCAACTACAAGTGGAGTAGTGTCTTCTACATTCTAACTGTTCAAAGAAAGCAATAAATGATATTAGTCCAACTAATATATATATATATATATATAACGAGATATAATAAAAGAGCGTGTATTAGCGAGTATTAAACGAAATTGTAAATTTAATACTGGTCTCCCACTATTTTTCGGTGAGCCTCTAACCCTCTGTTGAGTACTCAGGAAACCTAGTTTCCTAGTGGGCTAGGATCCCGTTAAATAACACACAGCCTTGACTTTGGCCAACAAGCTGTATGAAACTTAACTAGGTAGATCTCTAAGACCAATTGGATCCCATCCAATTCCTAGATCCGGTAGGTGGACCTGCAAGTCCAAAACATATATCCAATATATCATCCTAACCTTTTCATTTGAATAACTAAGCCTTGGCTTTGGCCTAACAAGCTTAATAATTCCAGTTAAGCGCGACCCATTGACAGTGGGAAAGCTTCGTAATCCACGTCGATGTACAGAAGTGACCTTGACTTTGGCCAGCAAGTCACAACTGCCCAAGACATGAGATATATAACAAAGCTTTCGTGGTTCAAACACATCTGTGATGGACAATGATCTTGACTTTGGCCAACAAATCAAAGTCAATCTTGGATCTTGAGAGAGAACCACTCAATGGAAGGAAAATGCTTAATATAAAAGTGAGGGTGTTTTTCATAAATTGGCAACCAATTTATTATCTTTGATTAGGTCTTATAATACACCCTTAAACATGCATTCTAAAAGAATAATAAAGCGCGATAAAATTAATAATGATATGTGGATGGATATATAATACAATTTGTTCCTAGAACAAATCTCTCGCTTTCCTCTCTCCCGCTAGCACTTTACATTCTTCTACCCAATTACTTAATACATAAAGAAACCTCATTTGTATTTAGGGGAATTGGTGAGAAGAGAATACAATGAGAATAAGAGGTGAAATGCTGGACACGCAGGTCCAATTTAAATAAATACCATATTTACAACAATTTCCAAAATTGCCCCCACCCAACTAATATCCATCTGATATACATTATTGATACAAATACATCCAAGTATTCACACAAAGCATGTTGTCAATCAATCTAATCCAATAATTAATCTTTGATTAATGACCATCCAATGTTCATACAACGATTTGATTTGCGCGAGTCCAACTCGTTTAAGAATAAAAACTCAAAGTAAGTATTCTTGAATTATATCAAACTACAATTTTAAATCCAATTTAAATCGTATCCAATACTAATTTATGTTTAATTCCATATTAAAGAATTACACTTATAATAATGCCTTTTAGACTTGGATTCCAAATCCAATCCAATTGGGTCTCAAAGGCCCAAATAGCATCCAATGCCAATTCAATTAAAGTACAATGGGCTTTCAATTAATTCTTTAGGCATGGGCTTTGGCCATTATGGATCAAACCCAAAATGCCAAGGCCCAATTAGGAATCACCCTATGCCAAAAATCAATTTAGGCCCATTAGGCCCAATTAAATTACTAAATGCCCAAAAGTCATATTTGGACTTTATGGAAATGGTTTTAGGCCCAATTGGATCCAACCCAATTGTCCAAAACCATACTTAGCCCAACCAAGCCCATTAGCCCAAATACAACAAATTGGATTAATATATTATTCCAAATTTCACACTAATCCAATTTAAAGTGTAATTAACACAATTAATTAACTAATCTAATATTTCCAAAACATTAATTAATCTAATTAATCATGTTTAACATTTCAATTCATGTCCAACATAAATTGAAGCAAAATCAATTCATTCAACATGCTTCAACTCACGTCAAAGGCAAAGAAATTATATCCAATTTTGATTTCAATCCAATTAAATCAACAATCAATATACATTTCACGCTTTTAACACATCCAATTGTCAAACTTCAAAAATTACCATGAGTTAATCCTAGGTTCATGTATTCGACCAAGTGAGGATTTTCGGAATTTTTGATCCAATCAATTTTTCACAAATCCAATGATGCACAAATCTTATTTATCATCATCTAATCACAACCAAACAATCAATTTAGAAATTTACAAGCTCCAAGCAAAATCCCCAAATTAAAGTCCATAAACCCTAGAATTCAAATCATGTTTAGATAGGCTCTAATACCAATGTTAGTGTCTCTAAGACATGCAAAAGATCCTAAACATGATTCTTGTGTGTGAATAAGTCAAGAAAAGTTGTGGAATACTTACATTGATTGGTTGGAAAATTCAAAACTTTCTTTGGATGTAGAAGCTCCAAGCTTTGTGTTGAAAACTAAACTCTTGGATGAGTTTCCCTATCAACTTTAATTGACTCCCAAAGTGTTAGCTTTCTCAAATTTTGAAACAAAACTTGCCCTCCAAGGAGAAGAGAAGATCGGCAATGTAGAGAGGAAAGAGGAGAGTGCATAGTTGATTTTTTTTTCCAAAAAACAAGTTAATGTGTTATGTTTTCCAAAAACAAAACTTAGTGTGTTAGAAAGAAAAATACATTAAATGCATCCAACGACTTTCATCATCTAATGACTAGTTGATGTAAGTCAAGTGGGTCCCACAACTTTAAATTCAAAATTCAAGTTGGCTTACACAACACACTTTGGGCCCGGGTTCGTTTAATCCGATTAACAAAATTTTTCATCGCGACGTAATTAAATCAAATTTATTTAAATAATAATGCCTAACAAAATTATTACGATAATCGCTTACGAATAATTCATTCACCCGAATTAAAATCCAATTTTAATTTCGCATTGAAATCCGATTTCAATTAATATATCCAATATATTATTTAATCGATTAATTCTAAATTAATCGTTTTCTCTCTTCTAGAAGAATTTAATCCTAAATAAATTCTTGTCGCAATTAATCTCAGATTAATTTTCTCTCTCATAATTAATCCCAGATTAATTCTGTTCGAGTCAAATATCATTGGTGAATCTTTGGGAAGCGGCCCAAGAGATTCCTGGATATATTGGCAGTAAATACGATCATCGGACAATCCGAACACATGCGTACCCCGTACCACGTTCTCACCGATTTACAAGACATGGTTGGCTCCTAGCAAAGCACTGTGTCTGCCCAATTCTCCAGAAATATTCAATGAGGAATATATAATATGTATCAGGTGTAGTATATTATGTATTATGTAATACGATCCAGTATCGGATGTCATATGCTAGGCCTAAGGCTGGCGCTGTGTCTGCCCCGTACGAAGCATATATCGGATCACTAGCAACTAGTCTCTGTAATCGAATAATCATTACGTAGTCATACTATCTTGATAGATGCAGCATTTAAGAGTACTAGTTCTATATCATGTGTGATCATCATCTCTATATGACTGAAGTGATACTCCCATATTGACATCACACCCAATACACTACGATTCTCAGTAAACCCAGCATAGGCGTAAATAGAACCTGTTAAAGCTCCGGACAACCAATACCAAAGCAAATTGATTGTCGCAAGTTTTAGCGATGCAAGTCTCAGGTTAAAGATCACATACACCTCCCCTGATTCGGATTCCCATAGACACATAGTCATAATACCAATAGGACTCCGAGGGGTCTATCCAGAGCGAAGCTGTTCCCGGTCCAACGGCTAACAGAACCTCTTATCACACTTGCATAAGTATCAAATACTTAAATATATGAGAACTATGTCATTAAGCTTCCATAACACTCACGAGTGTAATACTAGTCTATTCCGCATTATCGATGTCCATTCTCGATAATACTATGACTAGGGATATTTAATGATTAAACCGTTTGTGGATTAATATTGTCTCATATCTTATTAATCTGGTTTAACCATATTGAATTTTATCATTTATATATCCAAGTAATCCAATTACAAAATGATAAAATAGCAATGTCCTTTGTCACATAGTTAATTTGTACAAAAACACCATGTCTTTTACAAATAGTGATGCTATGGGTCATAATTTTCCAACAAATATTTTCCCCACTCTACAGGTTCCAGCCGACTTGGATGTCCATTATGTCCAGCTAACGGCAACTTGGTAACTTATAATTGATAGGTCGAGCAACAAGCGAGGATGTGGATTAGGACTTGTAATCACCACCCCTGAAGGCGACACGCTACAACAAGCTATCAAGTGTGGTTTCAAAATCACCAATAACGAAGCCGAGTATGAAGCATTAATTGATAACTGAAGGTGAATGTGGGAACCACTCTGGGGGAAGGAGCTTGGCATGCCTTGTCCACACAACTGTGTATTATTCGCCCACCATGTGAGCTGACGAAGCTGACTTCACCCGCGGATGTGAAAAATATCAAAGATTCGCTCCAGTCTCACATCTACCATTAGAGAAGCTCAATCCCATTCTATCCCCTTGTCCATTCATGAAATGGGGCATTGATATTGTAGGTAAACTTCCAATCGCCTGAGCATAATGTGTCTACATACTTGCACTCATGTATTACTACTCCAAATGGATTGAAGCATAGGCATTCACCAAGATACTTCACCGAGTAGTCCAAAACTTCATTTGGAAAAATATGATCTGTCGATTTGGGTTAGCGAGGGAGATTATGACTGATAACGATTCATAATTCATCAGCCAACTTTTCGAGGACTTATGCAGAAATTGGGGTATTAAACTCAGCTTCTCAACCCACGCTTCCCACTAGCCAACAGTCAAGCTGAGTCTTTCAACAAGACTAGTATGAACACATTGAAAAAAAAATGGACAAAGCAAATGGAACATGGGCTGATGGGAAACCATGAGTGTTGTGGTCCTACCGAACAACAGCACACTCTTCGATTGGAGAAATATCATTCTCTCTAGCATTTGGAGCCGAAGCAGTCATGCTTGCCGACGAAAGTGTCCCATCCTCATGCTACCAGTGGATTGAAGAAGATTACAATCTACAGCTCATAAATTACAGCCTCGACACCATTGATGAGCGAAGAGAGAACGCCTGGATACGACTTGCTACCTATCAGCAAAAGATGGCCAAGTATTTCAACAAAAATGTCAGATGTCAAACTTTCAAAGAAAAAGAATGGGTTCTACGTAAAGTCTTTCAAAACACCAAAGAGATTGTAGACGGGAAGCTCGGACCCATGTGGGAAGGCCCATACGTCAGTACAAAGGTCGTTCGGTAAGAAGCATACAAGTTAAGGACCGTGTCTGGAAAGCCCATCCAAAATAACTGGAACGTCATACATCTCAAGAGATTCTACAGGAAGACTTACTGACTAAGAGTCATAAACCAACCACTCGACGAGTGACGGCTCTATGACTAAGGGATATGGAGACTACCTTATAACCTGTCCTCACTTCGAATTTCTTAGAACTTCCTATTATTTTATGACACAAGACCTGAAGACAAATCCCCCAATAAATTAAAATTATTCAAATATTGATATGACATTTTTCTTAAGCTAAAAAATAGTGTCAATCTTAGCCCCCATACTCGAGTCGACAACACTAAAAACTCAACTTCCGTCCAAACCTTAGTCGCGAGTCAACATCTGAATCGAGTAGAAAGAGCCATTTCCTATCGAGACTACAAACTAGTATCAGAAGATAGTTCAAAATCAAAGGCTAAAAGATTATTAATATAAAAAATGTAATGTTTCTTTGTGCTAGTGTCGATAGCCAATAAAGTTACAGTTCTAAACATAAATGGAAAAAATCATTCATCAAGACCTTAAATAATAACAATTCTAGCAGGAGAGTCGTTGACAGTAGAGACATCTTGAATATCAGCAGCAGGGTCAGCATCTATCTCTACAGTCTGCTCTTTCCTCAAACCAGTCCATTCACTAACCTCTATTGCCTTATCTTCGACGCCTAGAGGAGCTTCTTTCATCCCAACCGACTCCTCTCCAGCCACAACCTTCCCCTCATTAGCTTTACCCTCATCTTCTTTCGGCGAAGTCATTTTCTTATCATTCTCCTCTTCCTTATTAGGCGGCAGGAGTCTGATCACATACTTGCATGCTCCTTGATCCATTTCCTAGGAGTCCAAGTTTATGTTCCCTCGTTAGGAATTGCTTCATATGTTGACTTCTCTCAGCCAACATAGCCTCATAGGCGACTCCCTCTAGTTTCTCTACAAGCTTATCCTTCTTCTTCCTCAGAAACTCTACAGACTCAATGAAAGCTTCCTTTTAAGCCTCAGAAACCTCTCATTCTAGCCTCAGAGTCGCCCGAGCCGACTCCACTTCCTTCTATGCTTACTTCACCCACCTCTCGTAAGCCTCCAGCGCAGTATTTAGCTCAGGATTTTCCCTCGTCACAAGTGTGTTAGATTTCTCCAAATCCCTATTTCACTCCTGGCTCGACTCTACGTACTCTTGGACGAAAAATTGGCATTCAAGAGCTTGAAATTCGGTTTAGGTTAGTTCCCATTCAACCAAAAAAAAAAAGATAGAAGAAAACACAACTCTTAATAATCCTTACTTGATAATTTAGGGCCACAACCTTCTTCATAGACTCCAAGGGGCCAAGTTCAGCCAACTGATGCTTTTCCTCTTCGAGTAGTAGCCCCTTGAAAAATTTCAAGAGGTTGGAGGGGTCTGAAATTGTAGTCGACCCATGAGGGATTTTGATGATGACGATATCCAAATCTTCATCTGATTCAGCAATTGCCTTTCGTTTCTTCAAGGCCATGGTCATCTTAGTCATCTATTTCAGATCGACGGTAGGGCTCTAGTAGACGCAACTCTCTTGGCTGTAGGAAGATCAGTCTCCAAAGGTTCAGACTCATTTCCTTTAGCTTTTTTATTTTTTCTATTGGCTTTCATTTCTTCAAAAGACGGAATATTGAAACGCCCTGATATGATCTTAGCTACGCATAAAATTTCTTAATGTGTTAGTCGCTTTAAAAATTAGTGCCTCCCGAAGAGTAGTCGACACGACCAAGTGCCCAATATAATGGCCAATATGAGCTTAATAAGGGCCAAAAGAGTACCTTCAGTATCAAAAATTTCTTCCCATAAAGGGGTTAGCCTCAGTCTATTCTCTTTTAGAATGAACCTTCAATTCTTTTCATGAGCGGGCAGGCTTATGAGGTATTTTGTGTTTGAGACGACACTAATGGTAGTATCAAATGCTTTGTTGCGCAATAGACCTGCAAAACATTAGCAAATAAGCTCCAGTAAAAAAAAGTAATTATTTGAACTTATAAAGAAGAACACTTACTCGACAGACTCCAATGTTCAGAGATTCGGCCAGCTCCAGCCAACCCAAAAACACTCTCTCCTCTTACAAAGAAGTAGAACTTTTGCCAATATCCTCTATCATTTATCGTCAACCCTAACACCATGAGCTCATTCTTTTACCGAAGATACAAGTGGTATCTCTCTTTCTCGGTCATGTGTTCTTTGATGTAGTAGGTGTACAACAGATTTCTCACTCTGAACTAAATCCCCAATTCAAATGCCATGCACTCAATTGAGAATAAAATTCTCCAAGTGTTGGGCATCAATTACGAATGGGCTAGCTCGTAGTGGTTCAACACTTCCCAGACTAACTAGGTATGGGAAACCTTAGCCTATTAGTGAATGGACGCTCATAAAACCCAATCCACCCAGGTATTTTATAGTTTATCCTCTCACTCGACGTTGCCAATCTCACTTCAACCGACGGAAGAAACCTATATCTAAGCTTCATCTCCCACAATGATTGCTATGTCACTCAACTAGCAAGATTCTTTGTTAAAATGTTTGTCGATTTACTCGTACTCAGAGTTCCACTCGACTCTCCCATTGCAGGCATGGTCCTAAGAGGTCTTACATCTTTAGGCACTCATAAAGGCGGCTCAGCTATTTTTAGTATCCCCGTCTAACCTAAACATCCATGCGACCACTCAAAATCGGCTTCTTCCTCGGCAGACTCACAAAGAGACCTAGAAGTTCTATTGGGTGGCCCGACATATCTCAATGGGGGTATCACTAGAATCCATCGAACTCTCACTTGACATGTGTTCAAATGACTATACTATATTCGGCTTACAACCGACTAAGTCTTTACAATTTCTACTCCATAAGAATCAAAATCTCCACGCATAATTTATTACTAAACCTAAGGATCAAATTGCCTAATTTATCAAGAACATAATAAATCTACTTAAATAATGCGTTGAAGGAACTGAAGAACAAGACAAGGGGAATAAGGAATACCTTGAAGATTATTAGAGCTCTTCCAACTTGCTAAACGAGAGAGTTTTTTTTGAATGAAACAACTGAGCCTCCAAAACCTTCTTATTCATGTTTTCTTTTTTGGCACCTCATTTTCCCGTCTAAAGCCACCTCTGAACACTTTTTAGGGCTACAATAGCAAACAGACACATGCCTTAATCTTTTGAGGCCTACCTCGGGAAATCCAACTGGGCTCTACACTTAGAGAGTAACAAACTATGTTGTCGTTTGAGGCATGTCAGATCACTGTAAATGGACATGCGTCGTTCGCTTGGAAAGAGTACGACATTGACACGCTCTAACAGACATATAAAGGCCCATATATGCCCTATAAGACATACATGGACCTTCATCTGGTCTAGTCAGCTTACGAAGCAATTCATTTCTCTTAGTCGATAAGAGCATACACTTCCGAGCGTCCAACAAGTCTGATCGACCATTAGGTAGTCTATCCGACATTTAAATCCTTTATACGACATAAATGACTTGCAAATAGTCCAAAAGACATGGCCGGACCCTTGTTTCAGTGGACATCCAAGGACCACCCTCCGACTCAGCCGACATGGTTTCTAGACAACATATAGAAATGTCCTATTTCTATCGCTAACCATGTTTGTAATTTTAGACATACAAGCAATTTCATATGCCCTTCTGATTCCAGTCACTGTAAATATTCCCCTTGACTCTTGTCGAGCCAAATTGAAGACCTAAACCTTCATATGGTCCTGATGACATAGAAGACTCCCCTGGGCCTGATTAAGGACCAGTCTACTGGAGATTATTCTGGACCTTCATCTTGTCTAGTTGACGAAAACATTCCCATGACTATTGTCTAGTCAAGTTGAAGACCTGGACCTTCATCTGGTCCAGACGACATAGAAGACTCTCTGGGCCTGCTTCAGGACCAGTCCACTGGAGTTCAAGAGGTCTAGTCGATGAGACATTCCCCATGACTCTTGTCGAGTCAAGTTGAAGACCTGGACCTTTATCTGGTCCAGACGACGTAGAAGACACCCATAGGCCTACTTCAGGAAAAGTCGACTGAGATTATCTTGGACCTTCTTTTGGTCCAGTCGACTGGACATTCCTAATGACTATTGTCGAGTCCAGTTGAAGACCTGGATGTTCATCTAGTCCAGACGATATAGAAGACTTTCCTGGACCTGCTTAAGGACTAGTCAGCTAGAGATTAACTTGGACCTTCATCTGGTCCAATCGACTGGGACATTCCCCATGAATCTTATCGAGTCAAGTTGAAGACCTGGACCTTTATCTAGTCCAGACAACATAGAAGACTCCCATGGGCTTACTTTAGGACCAGTCGGTTGGAGATTAACAAGGACCTTCATCAAGTCCAATCGACGGGGGATATTCCCCATGACTCTTGTCCAGTCGAGTTGAAGACATGGGCCTTCATCTGGTCAGGATAACATAAAAGACTCTTTTAGGCCTGTTTCAGGACCAGTCGGCTGGAGATTCTCCTGGACCTTCATCTGGTCCAGTCGACAAGAGATATTCCCTATGACTCTTGTCGAGTCAAGTAAAAAATATGGACCTTCATCTAGTATAGATGAAATAAAAGACTCCTTTGGACTTGCTTCAGGAACAGCCCACTGGACATTATCCTGGACCTTCATCTGGTCTAGTTGACGGGATATTCCCCATGACTCTTGTCGAATCAAGTTGAAGACCTGGACCTTCATCCGGTCCAGATGACATAGAAGACTCATCTGGGCCTCCTTCAAGACCAGTCGGCTGGAGATTATCCTAGACCTTCATCTGGTCCAATCGACAGGACATTCCCCATAACTCTTGTCAAGTCAAGATGAAGACATAGACCTTCATCTAGTCTAGACGATATAGAAGACTCTATTGGACCTGCTTTAGTACTAGTCTACTGAAGATTAACCTGGACCTTCATCTTTTCCAATCGATGAGGACATTCCCCATGACTCTTGTCGAGTCAAGTTGAAAACCTGGACCTTCATCTGGTCCAGACAATATAGAATTCTCCCCTGGACCTACTTTAAGATCAGTTGGCTGGAGATTACCTTGGACCTTCATATGGTCCAGTGGACGAGAGATACTTCCCATGACTCTTGGCCAGTCGAGTTGAAGACCCGGTCCTTCATTTGGTCCAGATGCCATAGAAAATTCCTCTGGGCATGCTTCAGGACTAGTCGACTAGAGATTATCCTGGGCCTTCATCTGGTCCAGTCGACATGGGATATTCCCATGACTCTTGTCGAGTCGAGTTGAAGACCCGTACCTTCATCTAGTCCAGACGACATAAAAGACTCCACTGGGCCTATTTCACGACCTGTCGGCTGGAGATTATCATAGACCCACATCTAGTCCAGGCAATATCAAAGACTCTCTGACCTTCATTGGGTCTGTTCGACTGATGGTTATCTCAGATATTCATTTGGTTCTCTTATGACTTTCGTTTGGTCCAAGTGACGTCAATGTCATAATACAATCACATATTTTAATCAAACCCCAGATGATATACTCGTTGAATACTCTCCAACCAAGGGACTCATTGATTTAGAGAGTATGGGACAAACATACGGGTCAAATTTGGGCCAAAGACCCAATTATCTTTTCATCTCAGGCTCATATACCAGATGAATCCCACAAGGCAACCCATTAGTTTTCCAACAGGTCTCCAATCGGAAAATATCTCTTCATAATTAATTTTCCTCCATGTGATTAGCCATTTTAGCATCGAGCAGTTAAGCATTTAACATGTTAAAGGGACCCACCATCATAAATATAGCACCTATTCTAACTAGAAAGCTACTATTTAGCCTATAAAAAGGATGTATAACTCAAAGTTATATTCATTCAAGCTTTGACACTCATACTAGAGCTCTTAAAGCAAATCGTCCTTTAAACACTTGCTTACCGCCCTCACGACAATCTATGGAGGTCAATGTAACTTCAAACCTTCTTCTTCCCTTATTTACTGCTCGTCTTCATCAATTACTTGAGCGTCGGAGTGCCTACGGCAACTACCACACCGATAGGTAGAAACTCTCCGCTCACTATACCCTTTGTTTTGTAGGATCGCTAGTACCCCATCATACAAATTCTCGATTGTAGAGCAAAGGCGAAATCTGTCGTCTACATTGAAAAAATAGTATATTGCGACGCAAATCGATGTTTATGATGTGTAATGAGTTCTAAATTACTAATCACAAATAGAGATGGTAATAGCGACGTCCTATCCTGATATGATACATGACAAAAAAATTAGCTTAAATTCCGACCGATTTTTTGAATCGTGATTAAAAATCATCCTGAATTCTGGACTAATGGTATTACGAAATTGATGATTTTATACCAACCCTAATTATAAGTGTGAACCAAACGAGGTTATGTGGTCAACTTATGTGTCCAATCTTCAATCAAATCTTCAACTTTATGTTTGTTTAATGATGTCGAGCGTGTTTTCTTTTTGGATAGAATCAAAAGAGGATTAAGCCAACGTCTTGGAGTTAGTTCACGGAATTTTACACAAAGACAAAGATCCTGAAATCTTTAGAATGAGACCTGATGAGCAAATGATGGTACCCCAATAGAGTTAATGCTATGAAAACAATAACACTGTTGTTACACACACATGTATTCAGAATTATCAATTATGATGAGCCCATACAGTCTCTTCTGCTCAATCAATGCCTTATGAGAAAAATTTCTGGCCGCTGCTTTTTCTTTAGGCAACAATTTCAAAAGCCTCATTTTCGGCTTTTCCCCTTTCAACTAACGTTCCAAAATGCACCATTATATTTTCATATTTCATGCCATCGATTGGTTGGTTGACTCTTCTGTTGGATTGTAATGAGTGCAATGACGACAAATGCGTAAAAGCAGAATGACAGTCGAAATCTTAAACATGTACGCACGTATGTCTACTTTGAATAGACAAATCTTCTTTTGAGGTTTTAAATGTAACTCTCCAAACCCACCAAGATATTGTCCGTTTTAGATACATATCTCGTAAGGGTTTTCATTATTAGGCTTTGTAATTCAAAACACGTCTCCTAGGTTAGTTTCATTTGTTTTAAACTAATCTAATATCCTCCTCGCTCGCGATATGAGATATCATAATACATTAGTTACGTCGTTGTGCCTATCACTGTTGATGCTATTGAGAGAGCTTCTTTAGTGCAATAACAGTGTATTTCAGAATTGTCAATGTCTTTGAGAGAACTAAGGAGGAGGAATAGAGCAAAATATATCTTTAACAGCAAGTTTCTTTTACAAAGGGAATGCAAACTATACACTCGGAAGAACATATTAACTAGTGTAGTAGTTTCATTTCAAGCTACTCGGTTCTACTTTTACACATTTGCTCAGAAGAAAAGAGATTCATTTTACAACAAAGCCAATCAAAAAAACACACTCACAGCAATGAAAATGGGACAACCAACAAGCCATTTAAGTTTCTTATGGGTGGATATATCACACCAGTCGATTATTAGCAGTATTTTGAGGCTTAATTTTGAGGACTTATTCCCAATTAGACAATTTTGATTCTCCGGCCTTTGGACTTGGAAGACCTCTCCTAGGGACGCGAGGACTTCGCTGCCCTCTTAGTTCACTAAGGCGAGGACTCTGTCTGACTCGCGGGCTCTGAATGCTCAGAGGATCATTTGCTGGTGTTGAAGTGGAGCTTGTGATTTTAGGACTGCTTGTGTGCCTAAACTCACCGCGGCTCCTAGTTATAACCTCATCTAAAATTTCTGCGTCCCCTGCGCAGGAAGCTCCAGCACCTAGCTCGGTCTCCTGTTTTGAAAATTATCAAACATTTGATGAATATGAAAAAATTTCGTTGCTCAAATAAAAAGTTAAAGAAATAGTTGAGTTGAACAGAGAATCAGAGATCATACTGTTGCAAGATTGAATGGCAAAGCTGGAGCCTCTTCATACTCTGCTGCATCCAAGTCTTGTAGGTGTGCCCCTTTGAAAAATTTGGGCAGAATGTATTGTCTTACGGGAACCAGCAGCATAATCATCAGAGGAAACATAACCCCAGCAATTGGAACCCAAGTGAGGCCAAAACAGATGAGCAAATAAGTTGTTTGGAAAATGGTAAATATTGCTATTGTTTTGAATGGCACAGTTTCAACAAATGTGGCATGATACTCCTCAAGGACTCTGAAAGAAAAATTTGTTTTTCTTAGACATTATTAATCGAAAAGGATAAAAATGAGATCATTTAAAGATGAGTTTTATGATGTTACTTGTATCTTCTGCTTGGCGCCGTGAAGAGCAACAAGATCCTTTCCCAGAATTGGTTGCCGGGTAAACTTTCAATGGCCATGAAGGCAAAGTAGCCCCAAAGGACTGATGTTGGTATCATTTTGAGGAAGGGCATTGCTGCAACACATCCTCCCACCATAATGGCTTGAAGCAAGTTACTGAGACGCTGTTCTTTGACCTCAACTGGCAGAAGATCTTCAATCTCCTTCTCAATATCAAATAAAGTCTCATCAACTGGGGCATTAAGATTTCCCGTGCATGATACTGCTTGAATGGTTGATTCTTTTAAATCCTTTAGTCCCTGCAGAAGAATTTTAACATACTTTAGTTTTTAGCAGGTTCGGGATCTTTTGTTCGGTTATTTAAATCAGAAACATAAGTGAATTTCAACTATAATTATAGCTGTGAAGTTCTGCGACAGTGACTATCACACACTTGGTTAATTATTCACACAGTATAGCCTTTCTGTTTATGCTAGGCCAGAACTGTATTTAAATTTAAAAGATCCTAAAAGTTGTTGAGCCATAAAGCAAAGCAGGAATATACTAAAATCATACTTGAACTGCAGTTTGTTGGTAGATTAAAGGGGTCTGCATTTGTTGATAGGCTTCTTGCATATTTCCATACAACTGTCCCAGGCTAGCATTCTTCCTTATGCTTTTTCGTGCGGATGCAACAAGCCTGTTTCTGAGCAACTGCAAAGAGAGCAGAGCGTGATGTTAAGCAACATTATTTGCATAGTTAATCAAAAAAGAAATGATAATGACTCCATCATGGAATGAAGGAGACCTGATTTTTAAGAGTAGCCAGACTCTTTGTATGCATTGGAGATTGAGGAATGACTCCATTCGATGGAGGGATTCCGATAAGTCCACACAATAAGGTCTGCCATTAAACAAAAAAACAATGCAATTTAACACAAGGATAGCACATTATAATACAAGCTGAATGGTATAAAGAGGAATCTATTGCATACCAAAAACCCTAAAAGAAGCAAATCATAATGGTAAGATGATGGCTTTCTCAAGTTGAACTCTTTCTGCTGAGCAAGTTGGGATGCCACACTATGGTCAAAATAATAGAGCACAGCAATCATGGTTGCTGGTATAAAAGCTCCGATTATGTAGAAAATGGGAACGTTCAACATTTCCTGTCATTTTGAATTGTACACAAATTAATATTTGATCTCAGCGAAACAAATTACTTACTGACGCGCATAGATCAATCAAACATGCCTTAATGACAGTCCAATTTTCATAAGCACCAGGTGACCATGGATTTGGACTGAAGAGGCGTCGTGGGATTCCTTTTGGAACATCGTTAGCTGGTATGTATGAAATACCTGTCCATACCACCACCATAAGTGGCACACCATAGTCTGCTATCAAGCTTCTTATCCATCCTGTCAAATTATATTTTGTTAAAATTAATAATTAAAAGTGACTAAGATTGTAAACTTTATAGAAGAAGAGAATCTATTTGCAGGCAAGATGCATACTGACCAGAACCATAGCGCCATGACCTTGCTTTTCGGCTTCTTAATGCTGTGTGCAGAAGGCCAAATGACAGAACCAAAGCAAACATCCCATTTGCAAACCTCCATGAAGGTTTAAACTGAACTAATGTTTGATTTTTGCGATCTGGAATTTGAAATTCATCAACAAGACCCTGAAATTGTAGCAATGTAAATTTATCAATTATATAAGGAAAAAAAAGAAGGTAAGATGATTAAAATTCATGATGACATAAGAACTACTCTTACTTTGATCGCTTGCTGCATGAACAGCATTGCAATAAGCAGACCAAACAATTCCCCTGCTACACGGGTAAATCTATTGATGATGGAGCAAGCTCCTAAGATTGACAGCATGAATAGCAACAAAGCCGTCCAAACACATACCCTACAAGATTAAATGACGAATCCTTCAAGCAGTGAAAAAGAATTTGAAATACGTGCACAAGGCCACGGATTCGAACCCTGAAGACAGCCTCTTTGTGAAAAATACAGAGATAAGGCTACGTACATCAGAATCTTCCCCACACTCTGTACGTCATTTTATGTGCAGAAGGTGAAAAATAATAAATAGTTGGCTCACCATCCAGACCAAGCTAGAAACAGATTTCGACCCAAATCTGCTCTCTCTTTGGCAAAGTTAAACATAAATGTGTACATAATGACAGTAGGCTCTGCCACTCCTAATATCAGCAATGGTTGGCCTCCAATGATTGAGTGTATAATCCCACAAAGGGCAGTAGATGCCAAGGTTTGAACTGCCGTCAGTACTCCCTCTGCATGTACAAGGTTTGTATTTTATATACGGTATGAAATGAAGAAGGATCAAAATAACAATCAATAAATTTTATTTTATTTTTTTAATTTTTATTTCAATACCAGTATCTCTCTCAAGTTGTTCACCAAATGAAATGACAGGAATCGCCGAAGCAAAGAAAATGTAAGTGGTGGGAGCCAAAATCCTGAAAACAATATGAATCAGTTACCGTATATTAAAAATAATATATTCAAACTCACCAATGTAAAATACCTGAAGCCTGCATTAAAGCCACCAGTCCAATCTTGCTTGTAACACATCAATCTGCCTCGAAGATCATTTTTAATCCCACGTAAAGGAACAAATGTCTCTTCCATTGTTTTGTATCAAGGCAAAGTTCAGTACTGTCAGTGGTTTATAATAATAATAAGCAACGGCGGTGGGATTAATGGCCCCTACGGCTATGGATGAGCTTTTGCAGATTGGAAAAATACTGTCATTGGTAGCAGCAGTACTGATAAAGAAAATTAAACTATAACCTTATAATTACATAAAATTGGATGTTGAGAAATTTAAAGAAGAACGTCAGGAAAGAAAAATCAAGGCCCTTATTGTTATTGAGAGAAGAATAAACGCTAGATTTTCAATGCATACACCAAATTACATGATCTATTGTGTTGGAATAAAAGATTCAATGATGAGAAATAAGAGAACTGACAGACATTAAGAAATTGGAATATAAAAATTTAGAAGAGAGAATAAACTTGGTGCTTAATGTTGGCAGTGAATGAGGAGAGCAAGTGCCTAATATATATATATTTTTATACGTTTAAGAACTTAGAATACAAATATCCAAAAAAGTTATTTTTAAAATTTTTGGTGGTGTTTGGTTGTATTTAAAGTAAAGTTTTTGATGATTAAAAAAACTATTTTACCTCTATTAGAAAAAACTCAAAATTTTGGTTTTTGAAAGTAAAAAATTATTTTTCTTAAAATAATTAAATTATATATAATACCCTTATTTTATTTCACAATATTATTTCATTTATTTCATAACATAATTTTAAAAAACTTGTCTATTGAAGTAATTTTATAATTTTTAATTAAAACTCTCATTAACAACAAAACACATAAAATCTTTTTTTTTTTTTTTTTGTAAAAAATTCTATTTCTAAAAGCTCTACTAATAGAATTATGTCTTGTATCTATCGAGTCTCATCCCATTCTCTCTGAGTACTATTCGGGATTAAGAAATGTCTCGAATCCTGATCAGTATTTTGAATATGGACAAAAATAATCCTGGATCCCATATTGAATGGTGAGGGATCTCGAATCCGGATCTCGAGACTTTTTAGGTTAAAATTCAAGTTTTGAGATAAAAAAATTCCCAAATCCCAATTTGATTTTTTTTTTTATTCCAGATGACATATTATGCTGAATCTCTACCGGATTTTTCATTCAATATGAAAAATCATCTCGAATCCTGAACTTAATAGGTGGGGATCTCAATCAGGATTCAGGATTTTCTGCTAATCCTAACTGATAGTTTTATTGAGAGAATATTTTTAGAAGCATGGGGGCTTCGAATCTGCTCATTTTCCCCTTGAATAAGTAAGCTGACACTGGTCGTATAAAAGCTTCTTGAAAATAAACGAAGGATATGTTTGGTACACTATGGCCAAAATGAAATGGAGAGAGTACTGAACTATCACTGTTATTGCTTGGGCATGCAAATCCTCTACGTCCTTGGTGTTTCCCACTTCTACTACGTACGTCTCCTCATTTCCATGGGGGCCATGCATAGGGTCCATTGCAATAGTTGGAGCCATTTGATAGTGGGTGGGTCCCTTGAGTACTTTGATACTTATGGAATGATCAGGTCCGTTGGATGGATTTCGGTCCTCGGATTATACACGACAATGATATAGGTAGCTACGTATATTATATCATCACTACTCACAGCCATGCATGATTTATTATTGCACGAGACTCCCATCTTTAGTTGACTTTTAATTTTGTGCATCAAAAGGACGGATTTAGATTCCGTTTTAATTTAAATTGTGTTGGGTTTTTTTATAATTTGTAATATGTATTTATTAAATAAAAATTTTGAAAGTTTGTAATAATCCTAAGGTTCTAACCCTATGCGGAATTACACACAATAATCAAGACAAATCCGAATTATTGTACTATGGAATTTCAACAAATAAAATATATTGCAGAAAATAAATCAATCACACAAAATCAACACAGTAATTTTGGTGACGAGGTGGAAAACTCGTGCGAGTAAAAAACCACTTCGGGTATCTCGGCTACCAGCCCAAATCCATTATATAGATAAAAACTTACAGCGATGGTAAAGACCTATGGTGGCAACTCCACTGACTCTAGTACCTCTAGACTGCAAGAACTCAAGGAACTCCTCAAGCCCGTATCCCACGGTATTCTTCAGAACCTCTGAAGTCTTTGAGTAGATTGTCTATACACCTCTGAACGCTGGAACTCCGACTACCAATCTTCCTCATCGAGAACTCTTTAAGGATTGGGAATTTTGGGTTAGGTTGTGTTGAAGGTTTATCAAAGAATGATTCTCACAATTAACAAAGAAGACAAGAAGATGAAAGAAGTCTTCAAGGTGGAATCAAAAAATGTTGAAAGCTTTGAGAGATTTTGGCTCAAGGGATTTGTGTTTCAACCATTGGGGAATGTGGCTACATGTTCTATTTATAGGTAGAGTGAAGATTTAGGGTTTTTCAAAGTGAAAAGGCTGAAAAATGTGTTCAGATCGCAGTCGCGTTCGAACGTTTACTCGAACGCACCACGGACATGTGCCTATTGGAAAGACCCGTTCGAACGCTACTCGAACGCACCACGGACGCGTGCTCTCTGAAATGTCCCCGTTCGAACACTTCCTCGAACGTTTGCTCTTTGGAATATTTTGTTCGAACCCAACAACGAACGTGCCACTAACGCGTCACGTTCGAACGCTGAAGTGAACGTGCCAATAATGAAATTGCTCTAGCTCTGCCATAAACCAATCCAATTGCTCGAAATTCTTCAAGATAAATTACAACTCAATTGAACTTATTTGGTTATAAATGTTGCCAATAAAAATGGAACTAACAAATTTAACTGGATTCAAATTCCAAAAGATATCAAGCCAATGTCCAGGGGCGAAGCCAGAAGATAATATGAGGGATGCTTTTATAATTTTTAAGAATTTAATTTATAATTTAGGATAATATCTCTATTATTACTTAATATTAATAGTTAAAAATAAATTGAAGGGGTCATTTGATCCCCTGACATACAAAAGGCTTCGCCTACCAATACCAATCTTTTTGGTTGTTAACCGGCCCATGTGATTTTGGTATTTATGAAGTACATCGATTGCAGAACGCCTGTGATGAGTAGCTAATATGAAGACATTTTCCCATCCCTTTTGGCTAATGTTTTTTGAATTGTCTCGAGTTTTATGAGTGCTCTGATATGTTTTGGGTTTATTTTATAGGTTAAAATAATATCAGGACTCAAAAAATTCAACAAGGGATGAAAATAATAAAATATGGAGCAAATCAGGCCAAATTCGAGAAGCGCACGTTAAGAAAAATTAGGTAAAATGTATAATTTATAGTGCGTTATGACGCGCCGATGGTTGATAGTGAGAGTTGCGACATGTGTGAGCATCTCACAACATGGTAATTTCGATCATAAGTTGTCCTGTATCCGATACTTGAGTGGGAAAGACCCCCAGACGTCCTATATAAGCGAAAGTTTGTCCCAAAACTTAGGAGGCGTCATATAGCATAAGTTTGAAGCCTTCAAGGAGATTTTTGAGAGAAGACAAAGTACAACAAGCAACCACAGCACATAAACTCAACAACAGGAAGCGAAATACTACTGACCTCAACCAAGTTTCTTATTTCCTTTGCTTCCATGATGTTTTGTTTATTATTGAATATTTCTTTAGTGTTTTTGATCATGTGTAGTAACTAAACCCTTAATCAGGGGTTGTGATAAAACCCAGTATTTCAAGTTATAAAATTGGTTTTCTTATTTCAAGTGTGATTCTTGGGCTTATTTATTGAATCTTGTGCTTGATTCTTCTTGTTGCTTGATAACCAATAAGATTGATGTGGTAAACTTAATTGAACTTGACAAAAGAATTATAGGTTTAGTCTTAGATTCAATAGCACACGATCTCATATTATGGATTTCTTTACAAGATATATACCTGTATGGTATGTGTAGCCATAATTGGAACCTGATCTTAATGACTATGGCATTAATTAGTTGACATAGAAATATAGTTAAATAATTTACTCTGAATATTTGCACATGACCATGGAAAAAGGCTTGTGGATATCTTAGTGTTCCAAGTTAATAAGCCAATTTATTTCACAAGTATAGGAAAATCAATTCATCTGTAGAATAATATTAGGTTGCTTTACAATTCTGGATGTCTTCTTCTCATTGATTGCTTTTGAAATTTTCATATTTTTTTTTTATGTTCTTTATCTTTAGTTTAAATTCAATTTAAACTCATATTTAATTTCAGTTAAATACTCGTAGTTAGTTAGTCTTAATAATTAGTAAAAAATGGTAATAAGTCTTTGTGGGATCGATAATTTTTATACTACTTGAGCAATATGTGCGCTTGCGTAACTTCTGAAAATCACAATCAAGTTTTTGGCGTCATTACCGAGGACTTATTTTATCTATCATTATTAATTTTAGGACTAAGTACTTTACTTGCATATATAAACGGTTTATTTTATTTTATTTTATTTTGGTTTTAATTTAATTCAGGTCATTGAGCAGGTATATGATGTCAAGTCGAAGCTCTGAACTCCTTCCGCTTGACCCATAAATCGATAAAACCGTTCGATAGTTAAGAAAGAACCAGGGAGAAAGGAAAAACCCACACCTCATCATAGATTATCAATAGCCTGAACCCTTGGAAGCAAAATTACCAATTCCCATTTGGGATAGGACAATCTCGGTTGTTGACGGTTTCATCTCATGCATCGTCCTACCACCCACGCCAGCAAACACATGAGATATCAAGACGTGCATTTAGATGATACAACAGTCGGTGCAGTTTGGGGGTGGTGCAACTAAAGATCCAAACACCCATATCAGTAGCTTCCTGAAAGTGTGTGACATATTCAATTACAATCAATGGGCAAAAGAAGCAATGTGGTTGCTACCTTTTCCATACTCCTTCAGAGATAGAGTTAAGAGGTGGCTTCATTCACTACCAGCAGGGTCCATCATGACTTGGGCAGACCTGACCATAAAATTCCTTGTAAAATATTTCACCAAATTAGGACTACAAAATTAAGAAACGACATCACATTCGTTGTGTAGTATGAATCTGAATCCCTATATGAGGTATGTGAAAAGTGTAAGAAACTTCTACGGAAGTGCCATATTATAAGATTTCCAAATGAATACAGGTACAGACTTTCTATAATAGGATTAGTGGGATGATGAAGTCCACAAAGGATGTAGCTGCTGGAGGTACACTAATGAATAAAAAGGAAAACCAAGCTTGAAATCTATTAGAAGAAATGACAAACAACAACTCATTGTGACCAACAGAGAAGAGTATGCCTCAATGAGTAGAAGAAGTCAATGAAGTCGGGCTCAATACATCTGTTATTGCCAAGCTGGACCAAATCTGCAAGTGTCTAGAGATCCTTAGTATATTGGCGGTGAACAGTGTAGGTGTCATAGTGTTGGGTTTCTATTAAGTCCCAAGATCTATTTCAAGCAAGAAACATGTATGAATACATCAAGAAGTACGGCGGAATCATACTTACATTGATCGGTTATGCGATGCGAGGAACAACAAAATCTTCTCCTTGGAAGCTCACAGTTTTGATGCCTTTTTGTGCTCCTCCATTGATGCTCCAAGCTCCAAATGGTGATTTCATGCTCACAAGTTGGTTTCCCTATCACCTTCACAAGACCCCGAATGTGTGTTAGCACCTTGGAAATTTTGCCACAAAATTCCCTAAGCTTCTCCTTCATCTCTAGATTTTGTGCAGAAAATTTGGAGAAGAAATGGCCCAAGGCTGAGAGAGGGAAGAGGAAAGAATGAGAGAGTTGTGTTTGGTTTGTGTATCTAATACACTTAATTGATTTTCCAAAAATCAATTAATGATATACCAATTTTTGCTTTCAAAAAGTCAAGGCATTTAAGCCTACAACCACCTCCATCACTATTCACATCAAAAGTGACATGTTGTCAATCACTCAAAGTGACTAGACATCACATCAATCAACGTGACTAATGATTTGATGCTTGATGTGACTTGTGGGCCGCACTTGAATTCGAAATGCGAGTGCGCCCACAAACACTCCCGGGCTCGGGTTCGCTAATTCCGAATTAACGAATTTTCCGTTGCGACGTAATTAAATAATTATGCCTAGCAAAATTACTATTCACGTCGCTAACGAATTAATTCTAAATTAACTCGTTCGCCCGAATTAAAATCTAATTTTAATTCCGCGTCGAAATCCAATTTCGTATAATATATCGAATATATTATTTTATCGATTAATTCCAAATTAATCGTTCTCTCTCTTAATTGATATTTTATTCCAGATAAAATATCTTCGTAATTAATCCCAGATTAATTTTCTCTCTCTTATGATTAATCCCAGATTAATAAAGTGTGAGTCATACGTCATCGGTGAATCTTCGGGAAGCGACCCATGAGATCCCCAGATATGTTGACAGTAAATCCGGTCGTCGGACTATCCGAACACGTACGTACCTAGTACTACGTTTTTACCGATTTACAAGACATGGTTGGCTTCTAGAAAAACACCGTGCCTACCCAATTCTCCAGAAATATTCTTACTGGAATATGTGATCTATATCAGGCGTAGTATACGTAGTATTGCGTATTACGATCCAGTATCGGATGTCACGTGCAAGTCTGGGGCTGGAATTGTGTCTGCCCCGTATGAAGCACATATCGGATCTCTGGTAACTAGTCTCTATAATCGAATAAACATGACCTAGTCATAATATCCCGATAGCTGCAGCATATAAGAGCACCAGTTCAGTATCCTACGTGATCATCATCTCCACTATGACTGGAGTGATACTTCCATCTCGACATCACACCCAATACACTACGATTCTCAATATACACAGAAGAGGCGTACACAGAACCTGTTAAAGCCCTGGACGACCAAAACTAAAGTATATTGATTGTCGCAAGTATAAGCGGTGCAAGTCTCAGGTTAAGACCAAATACACCTACCCTGATTCGGACCTCCATAGACACATAGTCATACTACCAGTGGAATTCCGAGGGGTCTATCCAGAGCGAAGCTGTTTCCGTACCATCGGTAAACACAACCTCATATTACACTTGCATGAGTATCGTATACCCAAATATATGAGAATTATGTCGTTGTGCTCCCACAACATGCACAAGTGCAATACTAGTCTATTCCGCATTATCGATGTCCAGTCTCGATAATACTACGACTAGGGATATTTAATTATTAAACCTTCATGGATTGATACTGTCTCATATCTTATCAATCCGGAACTAATCATATGGACCTTCTATCATTATACATCTTGGTAATCTAATTACAAATTATAAAAGGGCAATTTCCTTTGTCACATAGTTAATTTGTACAACAACACCATGATATGTACAAATAGTGATGCTATGGGTCATAACTGTCTAACAATCTCCCACTTGGCCTATAGCCAATCACTCAAGTGTCCTACACCCGAAATATGTACGATTCGATCAAATTTCTGCTGAGGAAAGGCTTTCGTCAGCGGATTTGCATGATTATCATCTGATACGATTTATACGATCATCACATCGCCACGATGTATGATCCGAACGAATCAGATGAATATTTGAAGTATATATCTGGATCGTTGATGAGACCATTAATTCTTTAGCCTGCGTTGTAGCCTAGCTCAGCTGCTAACAGAACTATATCCAATCTAATTAGATTATTATCAATCCAGAAGGCTTCTATTGCTGCCTCAGCTGCAGTGATATTCCGATTTTGTTGTTTACTCGGTAACAATATTTTGCTTGGAAGATTTACAGCTCACTGTTCTGTTATTCAAACTGTATAATACCTTTATTACGACTTAAAGTCGTCTTTATCGGTTAGGAAACTTGCAGCAGTGAATCCCGTCACTTCAAGTTCTCTTTCTCCATATTTTAAGAAAGCATCCTTAGTTCCTCTAAGATACTCAAGGATGTTCTTAACATCAATCCAGTGACTATCACTTGGATTGGCCCGATTGTGACTCCATATGCTAGAAACGTATGAGACACCAGGTCGCGTACATTTATTTCAATGTACAAGTTCTCGGAGAGTATCAACAACTTTAAATCTATCCCAGTAGATCTTTATTCATAGAATAAAGGTTTTTTCTCCCAAGATTCTATGGAGAACAATCGGTGAAAGCCAAGCTTTCACCGATTGTTATTATAGGAATATCATTTCCAAGAAATGATATGTCTTCATTTTATAGGACAGTCACTGTCAGTGCGCTCCCACTAACCTCCTTATATACACGAGAATCATTTTCGTTTTGAATTAAATCATATATCATTATGATTACATCAAAACGATAGTTCCAAGAACGCTACGCTTGCTTCAATGCATCCATGGATCGAATTAACTCGTAAACTTTATTTGCTCGTTTTGGTATGACAAAACTATTAGGATGTTGTAAACATCCTCCGAAAGGTTTCCATTTAAGGAAAATGATTTTGGCATTCCAGCTGCCATATTTCATAAATGAAACATGCAGCATTAGCAAGCATTATCCAAATGGACTTAACCATGGCAACGAGTTAAAAGGTTTCGTCGTAATCGACACAATGTTGATAACGATACATTTTCGCTACAAGCCTAGCTTTGTATGTTGGTGTGTTGCCTTCCATGTATGTTTTCCTTGAAGACTTATATAGTACCAATAGGCACAATGCCTTCCGGTACAACAACTAGTGTCCAAACTTGGTTGTTATACATGGAATCCATTTCGGACTTTATGGCACTTTGCCATAATAGGGAGTCGATACCTTGTATCACTTCCTCATACATAGTCAGTTCATTTTCCTCAATAAGATTGACATCTTTATGAGGTGAGATCAGAAACCCATACCTCTCAGGTTGTTTTCTGACTCTCTCCGACTCACGTGGTTCTTGTGTATTCGAAGATTGCGGTATAGTTTCATCCCTGATGAACTATTTGTGTTCCATTAAGGAATCGATGCCTGGAACAGTATTACTCCGATTTTCATCGAGTTTTACTTTCCTCCTACTTACCACTGCATATAGGTATTCCCCTTAGGAAAACCGCATGGCGAGCAACAATTACATTGTTCTCTTGTGAGTTATTTAATTACTATACTTAGGTTTCACTAGGATAACCTACAATTAGGCACTTATCCGATTTGGTTTTTAGTTTGGTATCATCCAAACATATGCCTAGCATACCCAAATCTCTAGGAATGAGAAAACCCGGTTTCTTTCCTATTCATATCTAATATGAAATCTGTCAAACAGATTTTCATGGAACCTTATTCAAAATAAGTTTTGCACTGTTTATGCGTTTCCCTTTGAGGAAATGGTAGCTCAGAGCGACTCATGATTAACCTTATCATGTCCAAAAAAATTCGGTTTCTCTGTTCGGATACACCGTCATACTGACGTAATACAGGAGGAGTCTTCATTGAAAGAATACTATACTCTTTCAAATATATGAGAAACTTATTACTTAAGTATTTTCATCACGGTCCAATCATGATGTTTAATACTTTAGCCGATCTGTTTGTTTATTTCGTGTCGAAACTCGAAATGTTTCCGATTCGTGTTTCAAAAGAAACACATAACCATAACGCGATGCCACTTCCGTAAAGGTCACGAAATATTCATATCCACATCTAGCCTAGCTAGATATGGGCCCACTTACTTCACTATGAAGGAGGGCTAACAGATCGATGGCACTTGTACTTTTACCAAGTAAAGGTGTTTTAGGCACTTTGCCTAATAAACTAGATTCGTAGACATTATTTGAATGGAATCAAATTTGTCATAGTACCCACTTTTCAAAACTGTGGATATACGAGTCTTGTTTAATTGTGTCCTAGACAAAAATGCCACTCATAAGTCTCAACTGATTAATTCAGTTCGAGCTATTTGTTTATCATGTTATACGCTTGAGATTCATTTATATTCAAAATATAAATACTGTTATTCACATCTAATGTGTTTATCTCAATATCATATTTATAAAATAAAACACTTTAGTGTTCTATAATATAAAGCTATACCCGCAATGGGTTAAACCCTGATATAGAGATAATGTATCTAGTCAAACTAGTTACATAGTAACAGTTTCCTAATTTAAGTACACACCCGAAGGGTAGTTCCTAAACTTAGGTTTCTACGGTTAAAACAGCGACTGTTGTCCCGTTTTCGATTCACAAATCTATCTCATCTGAAGTCAGTATCCTGCTTGTCAGCAGATTCTGCACATCATTATATATTTATGTACCACGTCCAGTATTTAAGTAAAACCAATTTTAATACTAGTAGTGAATATGTTTATGACAAACATATTTGAAGTCAGAGCCTTTCCCCTCTTCACTTCCTTCATGTCTGTCTTGTCCATACAGCAGTCACGCTTCAGTGACCCCGTTTGCCACAGTTTTAGGCAGACATTTTGGGATATGTCCTATGTCTTCCCAGAAGATTATAATGATTTTGCCTTTGCCACTTTTCACAATCCAGAAGCCTTTGGCCAAGCCTTGGCCTTCTAGAATATCGAAGTAAGGTGCGCATTGCGCTTCTTGCCTTATTGCAAACTCTAGCTTTGTCTCATTGAGTATAGCCATTAACTCTCCAAGAGTTTTCTATTGCAATTAGTACATATAAGATCTAAGGATAGATCTATGAAGATCCTTCAATTTCATTATCATACTATAAGGATCTAATCCTTAGTTCTGACTAAGAAATTAAGGAGTCTATTAGGCAAGCTTATTGGATTAAGCACTAAAGTTATCATCACATGAATATTCCAAATATCATGTTCTACTATTTGCTTAACTCCAGGCTTAGGCTTAAGATGTTATTTTATCAAATAAAGTAACTTCTTAGTTTTGAGGACTATCTTGATTCATTATTCCCAATTTGAAAATTAAAGTCGTTTAATGACATTTTCACCCAGGATTATGTTTTAAACACTAATCTTTCAATTATCTTGATTGCTATAGTCCAACTATCGAATCAACGATTTTATGTACTATTTATTATAATGATTACTATAGTCTAACTATATAATCAACTATAATTTAATTGGTAAATTCAATTATATTGATTACTATAATCCAATTATAAAATCAACTATTAATTGAAATGGTTAATTCAATATATTGATTACTATAATCCAATTATATAATCAACTATAAATGAAATAGTTTGAATACAGTCCAACTGTTAAATTAAAACAACATTAAATATTAGTCCAACTAATATATTAATTTATTGACGAATTATTTGAAATGAGCGCGTATGGCAAGTAACTAAACGAATATTACAAATTTAATACTTGCCTCCCACTATTTTTCGGCGAGCCTCTAATCCTCTGTTGAGTACTCAAGAAACCTTGTTTCCTAGTGGGCTAGGATCCCGTTAAATAACACACAATCTTGACTTTGGCCAACAAATTGTATGATAATTAACTAGGTAGATCTCTAAGATCAATTGGATCCCATCCAATTCCTAGATCCAGTAGGTGGACATCCAAGTCCGAAACATATATCTTATATATGCCAATATATCCAATATATTGCCTAACCTTTTTCCTCTGAATCAACTAAGCCTTGGCTTTGGCACAACAAACTTAGTGATCCCAGTTAAGCGGAACCCATTTACCTTGGAAAGCTTCGTAATCAATGTCGATGGACAAGAAGTGATCTTGACTTTGGCCAACAAATCACAACTTGGACAAGACACCGATATGGAACAAAGTTTTCAAGATTCAAACACATCTGCGACGGACAAAGGTATTGACTTTGGCCAACAAACCAATGCCAGTCTTGGATCTTGAGTAAGAATCAGTCAATGGAAGGAAAAACGCTTAATATGTTTTGAGGGTTTTTCGCGTAATTGGCAACCAATTAATTATCTTTATTAGGTCTCATCATCATACACCCTTAAACATGCATTCTAAACACATAATAAGGCGCATATAAATAAATATAATAATGATATGCGGATGGATACTTAAACATTGTTCCTAGAACAAATCTCTCTATTTCCTCTCTCCCGCTAGCACAAGTATTACTTCTACCCGATTACATAACACTTCTAAAGAAACCTCATTTACATTGAGGGGAATAGGTGAGAAGAGAAATACAAATAGTAAGGAGGTAATAGGCTGGACACGCAGGTCCAATTAATAAATTCTAAATTTATTACAACAATTTCCAAAATTGCCATCACCCATATAATATCCACATAAAAATAAATTAAACTGAGTCATTTTCATAGGGATCACGAATATATTTATCATATGAACAAGCCTTTAAACCCCTAAGCAGCCTTAGTGGCCGAGTTAGAGTTTCATGAGGGTTTACAATGACGACACCCATAAACGTCTATCAAGCAAGCACACATTCACACAATCACGGAAAAATAAAAATTAAAGCAAATAAAATAGTCTCGGTCAGTTATACATATTGCAGTCCTCAAAGAATGCTTATTAATGAAGTCAAAGAAACCTTCAAAGTGCTATACTCAACTTAAATCTAACTTCTCGAATAATTCATCTAAGTTAGACTCACAGTGTGTGTGTGTAAAGGTCCAATCACGGATCGATTCCTAATTAAGTGAACTTGGTGATTTCATCTCGAAAATCAAAATTCGATGGGTCAAACCAATCTAGATATCTCAAAACACTATGAGTCTGACTATTTGCGCTCAGTGTGATATGACAATATATATTCTTCTTTTTTTTATTCACAATACTCTTTAAGGTATCATTTCTCCCCATGGTAGTTGCTACACTTGCTCATGGGTAGCTTCACACTTAAAGGTTAGAGTAGATTATAGCTGTTATATATATATATATATGTAATAAGTCGTATCTCACATCATAAATATAATAAAAATATACAAATATCTAAGAAAATGGTCATTCATCATCCAACAATTTATTAAAAAAATTCTCAACTAGGCACTTAATTGACTAACTAGGTTCTTACCGCTAAGGATCTTCTTTAAGTGTTTACGAGTTTAACCTAGATCACTTATACAATGCATTAAATAAAAGTAATTCGGGCACTTATAATTTTCTTAAGACTTCACACTAGAGTAAACAATCTCATCATTAGACATTATGTTTTACTACCTAAGACGTTTTTTTTTCCCGATTTTTTAAATAAAGGCATAGCAGATAAAGGCACATAAATATATACAACAAATAAAACTCATGCAAACACATACGGTAAATAAAACTTAATCACCCTCAAATTTGACAGTTGTATTGTCCCCAATGTAACAAGATAAAAATAAAGAATAATAAAGAAGGGAACTATAAAAGCGAAGCAGGGTTTACCGATATGTCTATGACGTCGGTGACCACTACACTGGTGAGCTCGTAGTTCGTTAAGAGTGCGAATTAGTCCGCAGGGAACTAACCAGTGAATAAAGAAGTCGCCACCTACTATGAGATACAACGAATGGTTTAAAGTCGCACTACAACCCTCGCAAGGTCCGACCTTAAATCTATTTTTATTTGGATTGGTCCCTTACTAATGCTAGTGTAATATTCATGATTAAAAGAGGATACACATGTCTTATAATGCAGTATATGTAATTAAAATTTATATATCACACAACGCAATCATAATAATTTAAAACAGAATTTAAACATATCATTCATTGGTCTAGTTTCGTGGAATCCTGGCTGGATATGGCCATCTTCGGCAAGATATAGATCATGAAATTATATGTCCTTCCGGATTTAATGGAAGTCTAGTCGGATATGTTGTAAAAAATAAAAATACAGATTCATGTATGTAATAATAACTGAGACATGGCATGCATAAACCAGTAACATGCTAAGGTTGTGCATAATAGCATAATAAAGAGATTATAATGACAACATAAAATAATCAGAACTGATAAAGCAGTGAGAAAAGAGACACATTAAATTGTTTCCAAGTGGTTTGTGGAGTTGTATCCCAAGTGCAGACCATAATACTGTCTATTCGGAATCAGCTATGAAATTTACGTATGGGTTTCCATCCTATATACCACAGGAAAGCAAGTACATGGCTGTATGTAGCCATTTTATATGGCCAGATTTACTATATGACAGATGCACGTCCGGACAGACATATTGGATGTCCGGTCGGATATGTGACATTCGTTCAGCAAACTACAAAATGCGCAAAAGTTAATGTTTAGGGCTCTTAGGTTTTTCTTTTAAGCATAATTTGGCTTCGAGAACACCATTGAAAACTTGGTTTGGTTGCCAGATCTTACTGGAGATTGAGAGTTATGGATTATCATTTATTGTCGAAGGTTGAGAAAGAGAGAGTCGTTTTCAAAATGTCAAAAAGTCTCCATTTTTTATGCTCTTTTTATAGCGTGTAGGGTTTGGCTAATAAGAAAGGGTTTGTTTATTAAGGAAAATATTTTGGTTTTATCGAAATTGGCTTAAGAAGGAAAGTGATCAAATCCTTCTGTAAAACTGGAAACGCAATACACATTCGGCCTGACGTAGGGAATATCCAACCGGATATCAATGTTTATACCCGGTCGGACATAGATGATGTCCGGCCAGAACTATGGCATTTGGGTTTTCATGGGGTTTATTTCTATTCCAACATTAATCCTTACAACTTTTCCAAGGTTTCCAGGTGTGTTCTCATAAGAGAATCATAATCGGACTATACATAAAATTTTGATGTCTACAGGTATAGGTGGCCACCGATCCTGTTCGATTCTAAACTGAAATCAAATCGACCGGTTCCTGATTCCACAAGTGCGCAATTGAAACCGAACCGAAATCAGAACTAAACCGAACGATTCTGGTTGGGTTTTGGTTCCATTTTGATTTTCTTTTTGTTTTTTAAATTTTAATAATGATTTTTTTAAAAAAAAATAAAACGATTTCATCGTAAAACCACTAGAACCGAACGGTTCCAGTTCTTTTCTGTTCGATCAAGGATGAACCCTAACCGAGTCAAAAAATTTCGGTTCTACTTCCGAAACCGGTTAGAACTGAAACCGTCTGGTTCTAACTGGTTCGATTCCGGTTCAGTTTCAGTTATTAACCAGAACTGTGGCTGGGTTTATCTACAGGAACAAGAGTACCATGTGGGGGTCAATCTCTTGAGGTTTTGGCGCGGGCGCAGCGGAAGCTCGCAGTTTGAGTGAAATCATAATCTTAAAACTTTTTAAATTACCGAATAAATTATTCAATATCGAATATGAATAATTCATTCATATTTCACTTAAAACATATTTATTAGATATCAAATAACGACATAAATAGTTAAGAAACATCGCGAAACTTCTACGAAAATGTTTTTCCGTAAAATGGCATAAAACGTATTTTTGACCGAACCGACTACCCAATGCACATGGGGGCTGCCTAGGTCAGCCCCAACAGTACTAGGGCATTTCATGGGCTGCCCAAACAGTGATCAATTCACTGTTTGGGCAGCCGTCACCAGGTTGGCTCAAAAGTCACTCGGTAATGCCGTTTTTCACCGTTTTCACTTATTTCAATTCTAAAATAATTTTCGGCAATTGTTCCAATACCCAAAACACATCCAATACATTTATATGACATAATTTTCATCACCATATGCCCAGTTTTTTAGATCTGATCCAGAAACCAAAAATATCAGTATTTCATGCTTTAATCCAATTTTCTTAATATTAATCACAACAACAATCCAAGCCGCCACAAATGAAGCATCCAAGAACAATTCTAGGCATTACAAGAGTTTCCATAACACTCTAGAATGGCAACATATCATCAAATGATCAAATTGAACGAATATTACAATAATATCATTCAATTCTACTTCACACATGCATCAAGCTTTATATTCCATCTTCCAAATCAAAAACACCCAAATTCTAAAGAAAAGAAGAAACCCTAGAATGTCTATAGATGCTCAAGAATAAGAAACATGCTTTCTAAGCTTAGGGATATAAAGAATTACCTTTAATTCTCCTCATTCCTTAAGCTACTTTCTTGATTTTCTTCACTTTTCCATCTTGAATCATCAAGCAAATTTGGAGAGTTATTTGGAAGATGAGTTTTGGGCAAGGTAAGCCAAGCAAAAGAAACGAAATTTTTTTCTTTAAAATATGCAATTGCCGACCTAGTGGGGGCATTTTTGTCATTTTTGAAAAAATTAATTTGATCCAAAATTAAATTATTAAATCATGCCACATGTTACCATTTAACAATAAGCATGTGTGATACCATTTATCACAAATAAAAATTATCTAATTAAATTAAATATAAAGTTAAAGTAGTAAAAATCAAATCTAACACTTTAACCTTAAATTTAATGCCATGTGTAACAAATAATAATTAAACATATATTCCATAAAAATTATGAAATATATATATATATATATATATATATATATATATATATCAATTAATGATCTAAATATTTAACATTTAAATATCTAAATAATTAATTAATATAATTATTAATCCACATGTATTTTATTTACATTAAATAAAATACGTATAGAAGTGACATGTGTCAAAATATCATTTAATAATTAATTAATGTGTATATAATCAAATTATGTATCAAATACAAATACACAATAATTATGATTGACGAAAAAATGCCCTAATGCATGTGTTTTCGTTTAACGTTTAAACGATTCGAATTAACTCATTTAATTCGTTGAAGTATTATGAATAATCTGTATTATTCATAAGGCGTTGCCCAAGTCCTCAACAAGTACACTTCATATTGTGGGACTCTCTAAGATTAGGTTTATCATGTTAGTATCCTAGACATGCCCAAGGTCTCTAAGTCATGATATTGTGTGTGAATGATCAAGTGAGTTTGCGGAAAAAAATTACATTGAACGGATGTATGATTTCAAAAATCTTTGTATGTTTATGATGCTCCAAGCTTTGTTGAATGTTTCCAACCCAAGGGTGAGTTTCCCTATCACCTCACAAGACTCTTTAAGTGCTAGCTAGATTGAATTTTGAAGCAAAATCAATGGAGAAGAGAAGAGGTGTTCACGACAATGAGAGGGAAAATGAGAGATTTTTTGGTTCTTGATATTTTAGTTTCCAAAACTAATACCAATTATTAACTTTCAAAAAGTGTATATCTTTTCCAAAAACAAAAGCAAAGTGTGTTGGAAGGAAAAAACATTAAATGTTCTACTTCCATCAACTAATAGACAATTGATGTAAGTTAGTGGGTCCCACCACTTAAATTCAAAATTCAAGTTGGCTTAGACAACACACTTCGGGCTCGAGTTCGTTTAACCAGATTAAACGAATTTTTCATTGCGACGTAATTAAATCCAATTTAATTAAATAATAATGCCTAGTAAAATTATTACGAAAGTCGCTTACGAATTAATTCCAAATTAATTTGTTCGCCCAAATTAAAATCCAATTTTAATTTCGCATTGAAATCCGATTTCAATTAATATATCCAATATATTATTTAATCGATTAATTCCAAATTAATCGCTTTTTCTATTATATCGAATTTTATCCCAGATAAATTATTACCGTAATTAATCTTAAATTAATTTTCTCTCTCATAATTAATCTCAAATTAATTCTTGTTCGAGTCAAATGTCATCGGAGAATCTTTGGGAAGCGACCCAAAAGATCCATGGATATATTGGCAGTAAATACGATCATCGGAATATCCGAACACGTGCGTACCCCGTACCACATTCTTACCGATTTACAAGACATGGTTGACTTCTAGCAAAGCACCGTGCCTACCTAAATCTCCAAAAATATTCAACGAGGAATATATAATTTGTATCAGGCGTAGTATACTAAGTATTGCGTAATACGATCCATTATCGGATGTCACATGCTAGGCCTAAGGCTGGAATTGTGTCTGTCCCATACGAAGCATATATCGGATCACTAGCAACTAGCCTCTGTAATCAGAAAATCATGACCTAGTCATACTATCCCGATAGCTGCAGCATTTGAGAGTAATAGTTATGTATCCCTGCGTGATCATCATCTCTATATGACTGAAGTGATACTTCCATCTTGACATCACACCCAATACACTACGATTCTTAGTAAACCCAGAAGAGGCATACACAGAACCTGTTAAAGCCCCGGACGACCAAAACCAAAGCGTACTGATTGTCGCAAGTATTAGCGATGCAAGTCTCAGGTTAAGACCACATACACCTACCTTGATTCAGATTCCCATAGACACATAGTTATACTATCAATGGGATTCCGAGGAGTCTATCTAGAGCGAAGCTGTTCCGGTCCAACGGCTAACAGAACCTCCTATCACACTTGCATAAGTATCCAATACTTAAATATATGAGAACTATGCTGCTAAGCTTCCATAACGCGCACACGTGTAATACTAGTCTATTCCGCATTATCGATGTACAATCTCGATAATACTACGACTAGGGATATTTAATGATTAAACTGTTCGTGGATTAATACTATCTCATATCTTATTAATACGGAACTAATCATAAGGACTTTTATTATTTATATATCCAAGTAATCCAATTACAAAATGATAAAATAGTAATTTCCTTTGTCACATAGTTAATTTGTACAAAAACCACAATGTCTTTTACAAATAGTGATGCTATGGGTCATAATTGTCCAATAATATCCCACTTGGCTCATAGCCAATCACTCAAGTATCTAACACCTAAACTATGTACATGTCGCTCAAACTTTTGCTGAGAAATAGCTTTCGTCAGCGGATTTGCAATGTTGTCATCTGAAGAGATCTTTTAGATTTTCACATCGCCATGTTGTATGATCTCACGAATCAGATGTAAACATCGAAGTACATGCTTGGATTGTTGATAAGACCGCGGTTTCTTAGCCTGTGTTATAGCCCCGTTATTGTCACAATACAAATGTACGGGCTCAGCTGCTAATGGAACTACTCCTAATCTAATTAGGAATTTACGGATCCAAACTGTTTCTTTTGCTGCCTCAGCTGTAAAAATATATTCCGCTTCTATTGTCGAATTGGCAACAGTCTCTTGCTTGGAAGATTTCCAGCTCACTACTCCGTTGTTCAAACAAAATATATACCCCGATTGCGACTTACAGTCGTCTTTATCGGTTTGGAAACTTACTTCGGTGAACCCAGTCACCTCAAGTTCTCCATCTCCATAGACTAAGAAAGCATCCTTAGTTCGTCTAAGATACTTAAGGATGTTCTTAACAGCAATCCAGTGGCCATCACATGGATCGGCCTGATAGTGACTGCACATGCTCAAAACATATGAGACATCAGGTCGTGTACATATCATGGCATACATGATTGATCCAACTGTAGAAGCTAACGGGATCTGACTCATGTTATCTCTCTCATCTTGAGTTTTAGGGCACATGTCCTTAGATAGAGAGACGCCATGTGACACTGGATCAGTCACCTATTAGACTGATCCATGTTGAATCTCTTCAACACTTTGTCAATGTACGAGCTATGGGAGAGTCCAAGCAACTTTCTAGATCTATCCCGGTAGATCCTTATTCCCAGAATAAAGGCTGCTTCTCCCATGTCTTTGATGAGCGGAAAATATATCAATATTTACCGCCCCTTTTACGTAATATTTTGTTTAGTTTCTCGGGTTTGATGAATGTTTTGATGTGTTTTAGTTTATTTTGCAGATAAAATAATATTGGGACACAATGAAATCATTTAGGACGAAATTTGGGTCAAATAAGGGCAAAAATTAGACTTGACATATTATTTTGGAGATTGGAAACTTGAAAGGGCGTTTAACGAAGTGCAGTTTTGGAAATTCCAATTTTGTGCATCTGTGGTATTTTGGGCATAACTTCTTACTCCGATATCGGATTGAGCTGATTCAAGTTCCAGATTAAAGAAGAATCAAAGATCTACAACTTTGAAAGACAAAATAATTTCGAATTCTTAATATTTCATGCCCGAAATTGATGAACCATCCAAAAGTGTGTGGTGTGTGTAATTATTAAAGTCATTTTCAAAGAAAAAAATAAATTAATAAATAAATAATAAAAATTATCAAATCACCACAAAAAATGATAATCAATTAGTGGAGCAATTAATAATGGATTTGGTGGAGCAATTAGTGGAGCAATTAGTGGAGCAATTAATAATTGATTTGGTGGAAGATTTGATGGAGGGAAAATTTTGCCTATAAATACCAAGCCATTTCATTTTGTAAATTCATACTTTCTTCTAAGGAATTCCTTAAAAATACTAAGAAGATTGTATCTTGTTTGTTTTTATTTACAGCTTTTAGTATTTAATTTCCGCTTTTGCACTTTCTTTTCTTTACTTTTCAGTTTTTACTTTCCGCAATTTCTTTTACGCACATTACTTTTCTTTCTTTAATTTTCAGTTTTTACTTTTCAGTAATGAGGAGTAAACTCCCCTTTGCTGGGGTAAAAGGTAAACTTTTTTTACTAATATTTAGATTAATCTCCCTTAATTATAATATATAAACTAGTTAAAACCTGACTTAACGAGGATACCGCCATATTGTCGGTTGGTAATTATTTAATTTGGTTTGAACCTGACTAAACTGGATACCGCCTGATTGGTCGGTTGGTAATTAATTATTAATTTGACTTAATCTGGATACCGCCTATATGGCTGGTTGGTAATTATCATGCAAAGTTAATATATTATATTAAGGGAGATATCTAAAATAGAAGTAATAAAAGTGGATCCTTTTACCTCAACATTTTCTTTTATTGTAATTTTACTTTATTTACTTTTCAGCAATTTACTTTTCAGCAATTTACTTTTCAGCAATTTACTTTTCAGCAATTTACTTTTCAGCATTAAATTTTCAGTATTTAATTTTAGCATTTACTTTCACCATTTACTTTTCAGCATTTAATTTTCAGTATTTTACTTTATGTCTTTTATTTTATTTAAGTTTTTTTTACTACCCGTAAATATGTGTCGTAACTAAGCCAGTTATCTGGGGTTGTGATGAATTCCAATATCACCGGTTTATAAGGGGTTAAATTATAGTTTGGGTAATTTAAAGGTTTACTTATTAATTCTTAAGCTTAATGCGTCTTATTAATTGGCCACTAATAAGATTGATGTGGAAAATCTAAAATAAACTTGACAAAGGAATTTTAGGTTTCAGCCTTAGACTTAATAGCCCACGATCTTCCTTGAGGATAGATAACCCTTTAATAGATTTCCTTACAGGATAGAAATATACCTATCGGGCGGGGGTAGCCATAATTGGAACTTAAACTTAATGAATCCAGATAATTTGGTTGGCATAGACATATGGTTCAATTGGGTTAAACTGGGTATTTGCGTCTGACCATCGACAGAGGCTTTTGCATAATTTAGTGTTCCAGGTTAGTAAACCGATTTATTACACAAACATAAAATAATCACTTCATCTTTAAAATGATATTGGAAGAAATCACAACCCTAGATAGTTTTTATTATTGAATTTTCTTAAACCTACTTTCAATCAAATTTTATTTACTGTTTTTAATTCAAAACCTTCATCATTTCAAATCAATCAATCAATCTGTTAGATACTACTAATATTTGACCTCATAAAATTAATAGATAGGTATTAAGTCCTCGTGGATCGATACTTTTTATACTACTTGAACGATACGTGCGCTTGCGTTATACGCGTGTCAAAACCTTTGAAAGAACTCCTCTTTACTGCCAGAACTGCTCCGTATCTAATTGACCAAATCTTAGCCTATGAACCACAAATTGACCCTATCCTTTCAAAGATAAATTGGTCTGAGGACGATCGTGGTAAGAGGCGTCGGATTAATCTGGATCTTAACCTTTAACTTTTTGTGTAGAATTTCAGCTAACCAGGTATTATCTTCCAATTTCTTCTTCTACTGTTTAAGACATTGGGGACAATGTCTCATTTAGGTTTGGGGGAGGGAATTAGTTGATCAGTATCTTGTTTTTAGTTGTGTGTTTTTTTTATTTTTAGTCCAAAAATTTTCGAAAAATAAAATAAAATTGAAAATTTTTCAAAAATTACAAAAATATTTTGTGTTTTTATGTTTTTTTTTTGACTAAAAAAGTGAAATTGGTTAGAGAAAACTGAGTAAGGAGTTTCCACTCCTGAGACGTATCTCAAACCTATTTCGAAATAAGTTAATTTTTGTTTATTTCATTTTAAATTATTTAATTTGTAAATTCTCCATAAAACAGACTAAAATGGATCTTCATATGCTCAGTTTGCAGATATTATCAACATACATAGTAACATACAGACATGAGCTAAAATTGAAAAGTTTGTAATATTCAGTGCTCTAGTTTAATTGGAGGAAGCATCTAAAAAAGCAATGGAGTAAAAAAAAAAAAACGTCTGAAGTCTGAGTTATTAAGTCTGTAAGGGTGTTTTAACACCAAGTGCCCTAAAACCAACTGGTTTGGAAGTCACTGGCCCAAAGCTCGTTACATGGATCAAAGATGTTGAATAAATATATATATCTGAAGTCTGAGTAATTAAGTCCGTAGGGGTGTCTTAACACCTGGTGCCCTAAAGCCAACTGGTTTGGGAGCCACCGACCCAACACTCGCTACATAGACGGAAGATATTGTATATAAATAAAAAAAATCAAAAAAAATCAGAAAAATTATTCCATTGCTACAAAAAGATGTGAATTCTGATAAAACTTTAGGACAAAAATATTACTCTCTTATCAACTACACTTGTGACTGTTGTGGGCAAAAATGAGTTGATTAATATTTTATCGACTGTGTATATGGAGAATGGTAAAAATAATCGGAGAATTTACTTATTCGATAATTTAGAATGAAACAAAACAACTATTGACTTGGAGTAGAAGTTTCACCTGATTAGTCACTAACTTCTTTATTCTCTTTTCTCTTGTCTTTTTGTTTTTGTGTGTATTAGTTATATTATCTTTTTACTTTTGTAAAACGTTTGTGAGTATCGTTGCTGTAAGCCCTCACGAGACTATAACTCGTCCACTAGGGACACCTAGGGGTTTAAATGCTTGTTGCATATGCTAAATACAACTGTGATCCCTACGAAAGTGGCTTAGTTTAATTTTAATTGTTTCTTGTATTTTATTTATTATTTTTCTCGAGGACTAGCAAAATGTTAGGTTTGGGGGTGTGATGAGCGGAAAATATATCAATATTTATCGCCCCTTTTACTTAATATTTTGTTTAGTTTCTCGGGTTTGATGAACGTTTTGATGTGTTTTAGTTTATTTTGCAGATAAAATAATATTGGGATACAATGAAATCATTTAGGATGAAATTTGTGTCAAATAAGTGCAAAAATTGGACTTGACATATTAATTTTGGAGATTGGAAACTTGAAAGGGCGTTTTAACGAAGTGCAGTTTTGGAAATTCCAGTTTTGCGCATATGTCGTATTTTGGGCATAACTATTTACTCTGATATCGGATTGAGCTGATTCCAGTTCCAGATTAAAGAAGAATCAAATATCTACAACTGTGAAAGACAAAATAATTTCGAATTCTGAAGATTTCATGCCCGAAATTGATGAACCATCCAGAATTGTGTTGTGTGTAATTATTAAAGTCATTTTCAATCATTTTCAAAGCAAAAAATAAATAATAAAAATTATCAAATCACCACCAAACATGATAAGCAATTTGTGGAGCAATTAATAATGGATTTTGTGGAGCAATTAGTGGAGAAATTAATAATTGATTTAGTGGATGATTTGATGGAGGCAAAATTTTGCCTATAAATACCAAGCCATTTCATTTTGTAAATTCATACTTTCTTCTAAGGAATTCCTTAAGAATACTAAAAAGATTGTATCTTGTTTGTTTATTTACAGCTTTTAGTAATTAATTTCCGCTTTCGCACTTTCTTTTCTTTACTTTTCAGTTTTTACTTTCCGCAATTTACTTTTACGCACAGTACTTTTCTTTCTTTAATTTTCAGTTTTTACTTTTCAGTAATGAGGAGGTAACTTCCCTTTGCTGGGGTAAAAGGTAAAACTTTTATTACTAATATTTAGATTAATCTCTCTTAATTATAATATATAAACTAGTTAAAACCTGACTTAACGAGGATACCGCCATATTGGTCGGTTGGTAATTATTTAAATTGGTTTTAACCTGACTAAACTGGATACCGCCTGATTGGTCTGTTGGTAATTAATTATTAATTTGACTTAATCTGGATACCGTCGATATGGCTGGTTGGTAATTATCATGCAAAGTTAATATATTATATTAAGGGAGATATCTAAAATAGAAGTAATAAAAGTGGATCCTTTTACCTCAGCATTTTCTTTTATTGTAATTTTACTTTATTTACTTTTCAGCAATTTACTTTCAGCAATTTACTTTTCAGCAATTTACTTTTCAGTATTTAATTTCAGCATTTACTTTCAGCATTTACTTTTCAGCATTTAATTTTCAGTATTTAATTTTCAGTATTTTACTTTATGTCTTTTATTTTATTTAAGTTTTTTTTACTACCTGTAAATATGTGTCGTAACTAAGCCAGTTATCTGGGGTTGTGATGAATTCCAATATCACCGATTTATAAGGGGTTAAATTATAGTTTGGGTAATTTAAAGGTTTACTTATTAAGTCTTAAACTTAATGCATCTTGTTATTGGCCACTAATAAGATTGATGTGGAAAATCTAAAATAAACTTGACAAAGGAATTTTAGGTTTCAGCCTTAGACTTAATAGCCCACGATCTTCCTTGAGGATATATAACCCTTTAATAGATTTCCTTACAGGATAGAAATATACCTATCGGGCGGGGGTAGCCATAATTGGAACTTAAACTTAATGAATCCAGATAATTTGGTTGGCATAGACATATGGTTCAATTGGATTAAACTGGGTATTTGCGTCTGACCATCGACAGATGCTTTTGCATAATTTAGTGTTCCAGGTTAGTAAACCGATTTATTACACAAATATAAAATAATAACTTCATCTTTAAAATGATATTGGAAGAAATCAAAACCCTAGATATTTTTTATTATTGAATTTTCTTAAACCTAATTTCAAGCAAATTTTATTTACTTGTTTTTAAATTCAAAACTTTCGTCATTTCAAATCAATCAATCAACCTGTTAGATACTAGTAATCATTTGACCTCATAAAATTAATAGATTAGGTATTAAGTCCTCGTGGGATCGATACTTTTTATACTACTTGAACGATACGTGCGCTTGCATTATACGCGTGTGTAAGCACCAGTCAATCTTTCATGGAGAATTTTAATGAGAGCCAAGCTTTCACCAATTGTAGCATGGGAATGTCATTGCCAATAAGCAATACATCATCAACATAAAGGACAATGAATGTCAGTGCGCTCCCACTAACCTTCTTATATACACAAGAATCATCTCGTTTTGAATGAAATCATATTCTTTTATGATCTCATCAAAACGTTGGTTCCAAGAACGCGATGCTTGCTTCAATACATAAATGGATCGATTTAACTTGCAAACCTTGTTTGCATGTTTTGGCATGACAAAACCGTTAGGCTGTTGCATATAAACATCCTCCAAATGGTTTCCGTTAAGGAAAACAGTTTTGACGTCCATCTGCCATATTTCATAATCGAAATATACAGCAATAGCAAGCATTATCCGAATGGATTTAATCATGGCAACATGTGAAATATTTTCATCGTAATCGACACCATGTCATTGGCGATACCCTTTCGCTACAAGCCTAGCTTTGTATGTTTGTATGTTGCCATCCATGTCTGTCTTCTTCTTGAAGACCCATTTACAACCAATCAGCTTAACGCCTTCTGGTGCATCAACCAGTGCCCAAACTTGGTCGGTATACATGGAATCCATTTCGGACTTCATGGCTTCTTGCCATAAAGTGGAGTCGATACCTTGTATCGCTTTCTCATACGTAACCGACTCATTATCCTCAATAAGATTAATATCTATATGAGGTGAGATCAGAAACCCATACCTTTCAGGTTGTTTTCTGACTCTCTCCATTCTACGCGGTTCTTGTGTATTAGAAGATTTTGGTACAGTCTCATCCCTGATGAACTGTTCGTGTTCCATTAGGGAGTCAATGCCAGGAATAGTATCACTCTGATTTTCATCGAGTTCTACTTTTCTCCCACTTACCACTGTATTTAGGAATTCCTTTTCGAGGAAAATCGGATGGAGAGCAACAAAAGTTTTGTTTTCTCTTGTGGGTTGTAGAAGTAATATCCTTTGGTTTCCCTATGATAACCTATAAATATAAAATTATCTGATTTGGGTTCTAGTTTGGTACCATCCAAACGTTTAACATATGCCCAACATCCCCAAATCTTTAGGAATGAGAAACCTGGTTTCTTTCCTGTCCATATTTCATATGGAGTCTGTCCAACAGAGTTTGACGGAACCTTGTTCAAAATAAGTATTGTACTGTTCAATGCGTATCCCAGAAGGAAATTGGTAGCTCTGTGCGACTCATCATTGACCTTATTATGTCTAACAAAGTTCGGTTTCTCTGTTCGGACACACCGTTCAATTGAGGTGTTCCGGGAGGAGTCCACTGTGAAAGAATACCATATTCTTTTAAGTAGTCAAGAAACTCATTGCTTAAGTATTCCCCACCACGGTTCGACCGTAATATTTTAATACTTTTGCCAGTCTATTTTTCTACTTCATGTCGAAACTCTTTGAATTTCTCAAAAGTTTCCGACTTGTGTCTCATAAGATACACATAACCGTAACGCGATGCGTCATCTGTAAAGGTTACGGAGTATTCATATCCACCTCTAGCCTGGCTAGACATAGGCCCGCATTCGTCACTATGAATGAGGGCTAATATTTCGGTGGCACGTACACCTTTATCTCTAAAAGGCATTTTAGGAATTTTCCTAATAAATAGGATTCGCAGACGTCATATGAATTAGGATCAAATCCATCCAAGTATCCACTCTTTGAAAGTGTGGATATACGAGTCTTGTTAATGTGGCCCAGACGACAATGCCACAGATAAGTTTCATATGTTTTACTCAATTTGAGCCTTTTGTTTGTCATGTTATATGATTGAGATTCATTTATATTCAAAATATAAAGACCATTATTAGCATCATCTCTACATATCTCAAAATCATCTTTATAAAAAAAACACCCAGTGTTCCGGAATACAAAGGTATACCCACATTGGGTCAAACAAGATACAGAGATAATATTCCTAGTCAAACTAGGAACATAATAACAATTTGATAATGAAAGTACATGCCCCGATGGCAGTTCCAAAACATAGGTCCCTACACCCAAAACAACGACTCTCGTCCCGTTTCCAACTCATAGGTCAATCTCGCCTGAAGGCAGTCTCCTGCTAATCTGCAGATCCTGCACATCAGTACATATATGAGTACCACATCCAGAATAAAAAATCCAATTTTTAAAACTAGAATTAGACATTTTATTTCAATAACAAACATACCTGAAGCCAGAGCCTTGCCCACCTTCACTTCCTTCATGTGCGCATTGTACTCACGGCAATCATGCTTCCAGTGACCTCTTTTGCCACAATGTAGGCAGACATCTTGGGATATGTTATTTGCCTTCCCAGAAGACTTTGATGATTTGGCCTTGCCCTTTCTTTTCTTCTTTTTCTTCACACCTCCAGAAGCCTTCGGCCAAGCTTTGGCCTTCTGAGATGTCGAAGTAAGATGCGCCTCACGCTTCTTGCCTTTTAGAAGCTCTGAGTCTATTTCTTTCAGCATCGCCATCAACTCTCCAAGATTTTTCTCTTGGTTCATCATATTGTAGTTCATGATGAACCCGCCCCAACAGTCGGGCAGAGACTGTAAGATCAAATCTATGGAAGTCTTAGCCTCGAAGGTAATGCCCAGCTGACCTAACTGTTCGATGTCAGCAATCATCTTTGGCACATAGTGCTCGACAGACGTACCCTCTGACATATGTGAGCGAATGAGCTTCTTGTGCAATTCATACTTCTGAGATCTAAGGTTTGACCTATGAAGGTCCTTCAATTTCAACATCATGTTATATGGATCCAATCCATTGTTTTGACAACGAAATTGTGGTGTCATTGCGACAAGCATGATGGACTGAGCAGTTGAGTTGTCATCACTGTGAGTCTTCCAAAGCTCATGATCAACTACCCACTTATGTCCGGACTCAGGCCCGAGAGGTCTGTCTATAACATAGAGCAACTTCTTGGCTCCCAGGACAAAAACCGCGTGTATGGCAAGTATTAAACGAAATTACAAATTTAATACTGGCCTCCACTATTTTTCGGCGAGCCACTAACCCTTTGTTGAGGACTCGGGAAACCTAGTTTCCTAGTGGGCTAGAATCCTGTTAAATAACACATAACCTTGACTTTGGCCAACAAGCTGTATGAAACTTAACTAGGTAGATCTCTAAGATCAATTGGATCCCATCCAATTCCTAGATCCGGTAGGTGGACCTCCAAGTCCAAGATATATATCCAATATATATTTCCTAACCTTTTCCTCTGAATCAATTAAGCCTTGGCTTTGGCTCAACAAGCTTAATGATTCCAGTTAAGTGCGTCCCATTAACAGTGGGAAAGCTTCGTAATCCACGACAATGAACAAGAAGTGACATTGACTTTGGCCAACAAGTCACAACTGCCCAAGACATGCGATATATAACAAAGCCTCTGTGGTTCAAACACATCCACGATGGACAATGATCTTGACTTTGGCCAACAAATCAAAGCCAATCTTGGATCTTGAGAAAGAACCACTCAATGGAAGGAAAACGTTTAATATTATAGTGAGGGTTTTTCCGTAAATTGGCATCCAATTTATTTTCTTTGATTAGGTCTCATCATACACCCTTAAACATGCATTCTAAAATCATAATAAGGCGCGAATAAATTAATAATGATATGCGGATGAATATATAACACAATTTGTTCCTAGAACAAATCTCCCGCTTTCCTTTCTCCTGCTAGCACTATACATACTTCTACCCAATTACATAATACATAAAGAAACCTCATTTACATTGAGGGGAATTGGTGAGAAGAGAAATACAAAGAGTAAAGAGATGATAGGCTGGACACGCAGGTCCAATTTAATAAATTCCAAATTTATTACAATAATTTCCAAAATTGCCCCACCCGACTAATATCCATCTGATATACATTATTCATACAAATACATCCAAGTATTCACATAAAACATGTTGTTCAATCAATCAATCTAATATAATCCAATTAATTAATCTTTGAATTAATGACCATCCAATGTTCATACAACGATTTGATTTGCGCGAGTCCAACTCATTTAAGAATAAATACTCAAAGTACGTATTCGTGAATTATATCGAACTACAATTTTAAATCCAATTTAAATTGTATCCAATACTAATTAATATTTAATTCCAAATTAAATAATTACACTTATTTTTGTGCCTTAAAGAGTTGGATTCCAAATCCAATCCAATTGGGTCTCAAAGGCCTAATTAGCATCCAATGCCAATTTAATTAAAGTCCAATGGGCTTTCAATTAATTCTTTAGGCATGGGCTTTGGCCAATATGGATCCAATCCAATAGCCAAGGCCCAATAAGGAATAACCATTTTGCTAAAAATCATTTTAGGCCCATTAGGCCCAATTAAAATTATTTAAAGGCCTAATTGTCATATTTGGACTTTATACAAATGGATTTAGGCCCAATTAGATCCAACCCAATTGTCCAAAACCAAACTTGGTCCAACCAAACCCAAAAGCCCAAATATAACAAATTAGCACAATCCAATTTTAAAGACTAATTTATATTAACATAATATTCCAAATATCACATTAATTTATTTTAAAGTGTAATTAACACAATTAATTTATTAATCTAATATTTCCAAAATCTTAATTAATCAAATTAATCATGCTTAATATTTCAATTCATGTCCAACACAATTGAAGCAAAATCAATCCATTCCACATGCTATAGCTCACGGCAAGGGCATAAATAATATCCAATTTTGATTTCAATCTAATTAAACCAACAATCAATATTCATTTAATGACTTAAACTCATCCAATAGTCTAAATTCAAAAAATCACCATGAACACTATATAGGGTTACATTCGGCCAAGTGAAGGAATTTGGGGAAAAATTAATCTAATCAATTCTCTCAAATCCTATGATGCACAAATCCAATTCACCATCATCAATACACAACCAAACAACCAATTTTGAAAAATACATACTCCAAGCACAAAATCCCCAAATAAAGTCCATAAACCCTAAATATAAATCATGCTTAGATATGGCTCTGATACCATTGTTAGCGTCCTAGAAATGCCCAAGGTCTCTAAGTCATGATATTGTGTTTGAATGATCAAGTGAGTTACGAAAAAAACTTACATTGAACGGATGTGTGATTTCAAAAATCTTTGTATGTTGATGAAGGTCCAAGCTTTGTTGAATGTTTCCAACCCAATGGTGAGTTTCCCTATCACCTCACAAGACTCTTTAAGTGCTAGCTAGTCTGATTTTTGAAGCAAAATCAATGGAGAAGAGAAGAGGTGTTCATGGCAATGAGAGGGAAAATGAGAGAGATTTTGGTTCTTGATATTTTTGTTTCCAAAACTAATACCAATTATTAACTTTCAAAAAGTGTATATCTTTTCCAAAAAGAAAAGCCAAGTGTGTTGGAAGGAAAAAACATTAAATGCTCCCATCTATTTCCATCAACTAATAGGCAATTAATGTAAGTTAGTGGGTCCCACTACTTAAATTCCAAATTCAAGTTGGCTTAGACAACACACTTCGGGCTCGGATTTGTTTAATCTGATTAAAAGAATTTTTCGTTGCAATGTAATTAAATCAAATTTAATTAAATAATAATGCCTAGCAAAATTATTCCGAAAGTCGCTTACGAATTAATTCCAAATTATTTCGTTCGCCCAAATTAAAATCCAATTTTAATTTCGCATTGAAATTCGATTTCAATTAATATATCCAATATAATATTAATCGATTAATTCCAAATTAATCGCTTTCTCTCTTCTATTTAATTTTATCCAGATAAATTCTTGCCGCAATTAATCCGAGATTAATTTTCTCTCTCATAATTAATCCTAGATTAATTCTTGATCAGGTTAAATGTTATCGGTGAATCTTTGGGAAGCGACCCAAGAGATCCCTAGATGTTGGCAATAAATACGGTCATCAGACTATCCGAACATGTGTGTACCCCGTACCACGTTCTTATCGATTTACAAGAAATGGTTGACTTCTAGTAAAGCACCGAGCCTACCCAATTCTCCAGAAATATTCAACGAGGAATATATAATCTGTATCAGGCGTAATATACTAAGTATTGTGTAATACGATCCAGTATCGGATGTCACATGCTAGGCCTAGGGTTGGAATTGTGTATGCCCCATACGAAGCATATATCAAATCACTAGCAACTAGTCTTTGTAATCGGATAATCATGACCTAGTCATACTATCCCGATAGCTGCAGCATTTGAGAGTAATAGTTATGTATCACTGCGTGATCATCATCTCCATATGACTGAAGTGATACTTCCATCTTGACATCACACCCAATACACTACGATTCTTAGTAAACCCAGAAAAGGCATACACAGAACCTGTTAAAGCCCCGGATGACCAAAACCAAAGCGTACTGATTGTCGCAAGTATTAGCGATGCAAGTCTACGGTTAAGACCACATACACCTACCCTGATTCGGATTCCCATAGACAGATAGTCATACTACCAATGGGATTCCGAGGGGTCTATCTAGAGCGAAGCTGTTCCCGGTCCAACGGCTAACAGAACCTCCTATCACACTTGCATAAGTATCCAATACTTAAATATTTGAGAACTATGCTGTTAAGCTTCCATAACGCGCACACGTGTAATACTAGTCTATTCCGCATTATCGATGTACAGTCTCGATAATACTACGACTATGGTTTATAATGATTAAACCGTTCGTGGATTAATACTATCTCATATCTTATTAATACGGAACTAATCATAAGGACTTTTATTATTTATATATCCAAGTAATCCAATTACAAAATGATAAAATAGCAATTTCCTTTGTCACATAGTTAATTTGTACAAAAACCACAATGTCTTTTACAAATAGTGATGCTATGGGTGATAATTGTCCAACATATCCGTCACAAAATCAAATTTTGTATCCATAATTCACCCATTCATTAATTATGACGACCACATATAATCTCAGTAAACTATGCAAGTCGAGGTTATTGCATATGTATAATCCATCTATCATAGGCTATCCATATTCTACTTGAGATATAAATAAAACGTCAAATCCTTATGGTATAATATAGTCGACTTTCAAATTTTTTATCTCTAAATAACACTCGGAACTCGCTTCCGAAGTTATAACACGACCATGGATTTACTAGATCACAAACACGTGTAGGATACATATACCCTGTACACAGTACTAACAGATTCTATCTTGATACGCACTGGATATCATGAGCATCAGTCCACACCCAACGAATAGGCGGAGGTTTGATCTAAATAGATCGGTGACGTGACTGCCATCAAAGTGTGGAGGATAACTCATATATCCACTGTGGTATCTCAAGTCGAAAAACCACTATGCTCGCTCAACTCGTGAAGATTACTATTGACGTTGGTGTACCATCTATTAGGAAATCTTCAGTGAGTCGTTCAATGTTTATCAAATAAACACCTACATGTCTATACGAGTCTCCCGAGACTCATGGTCCATTGTTATAAACTATCGGACCAAGTCACGATTTACGACATGTACTGGTCTCAGCGAATTTTGCTAACCAACCCGTGTTAGTAAATCTTGACCAGGAACTTTATTTAAGGATATAGAACTTATAGTGGCGCTTCCCAATGTCAATTACAAACTACGTTGTAACTGCGCATTATATTGTAAATCCTAGGGTCTTTGTCTAATAAACACATATCACTAAATCAGATTTAGTTTCAATCTAATCATAATTAGATATCTAATCGTAATTAGATTGAATATGTATATAAAAGACAAGAGGTGCTACCATTAAATAAGTAATATTATAGAAAAATGAATTGTTCGTATCCATGAATCGGACATAAATACGATCCGGATTGGCACTCCGAGCACCAACCCTAACAATTTCTCCCACTTGCTCTAGTGCCAATCCACGGTATCATATACACATCTAAATGTGTATCACATACTTATGGCCCTCAAGAGCTCACCTAACACTCAAAAGATAGGCAACAATAAGTAAGCCCGCTATGATAAATTGAGTTTGTCCAACAAACCCAATCATTTCCTTAAACCATCATCATTAATATTTTGTAGAACCCAAGTTCTACATCAATATGACTCAGATGCGATATCAATATTGTGCCATAGCTATTAAGTTGTCTATGTATTTAGAGATTAAATCCAAAATACTATGTAGACAACCACAAACACAATACTAGTATCAAAACTTCTAATCTATAAGGTCATTATGCAACTTCATAAGTCAATACTTCATAAGTTACAACTAATTCTACTAATTCAGTAGAATCAACGGTGACACTCCCACTGTATCTTTTCTGACAAGGACCATCTAACGTCATAATTAGACTCAAAACTAATTTGACCTTAATGGTTGCGGATTATATTCTCTATGAATAAGAAACTTGTTCTTAATATCTCAAAGATAACAAAGAACATGTTTCAAGACACATCCTATGGTCTACAGCATATCAAAATAACTCGTAACAATTACAATTAAATTGATATCTTTAATCATACATAATATAGTATTCATTATGCCATCATCATATAATACATTAGATTGATTAGACATTCTAATCAATTTCTCTTTCGACTAAGGAATCATCTTTTACGAAAGATAAATACTATATACAATAGACACACTAACTGCCAAACAGTTATACTAACTGTCACACATATAGTTTTGTTGTGTCCTTTATTAGATCATATCTAATGCACGACTAATGAGAGTATCTCATAAGTCTCTTAGTTTTATATCATATATGAAATTTTATATCAAATATAACAGAGACTACTCCCACCGCATTCACAGAGAAAAGAAGACTCAGGTAAACCTTTTACCTTATAAACATCTCATTATTACATTAATAATGATAATGTCGTTAGGATATATAACACAAGAAAGAAATTTGTACGCTCCCACTGACCCTACTATCATATGTGTATTCTTTATGCTTTGATAAAATCAGACAATCTGACTGTTATCAAAATTAGAAAACACATATTTCCGAAAAGCTTATATGAGTTTACAATAGGCTCTATAAGCTAGTATATCAAACTATGATTTTAGCACAATACAAACTCTAGGGCCATTCTAGAATGAACTCTTCAAACAAAGAAACCACAATGGATCTCTCATTGGAAGAAACCATTCAGGAACGCCACTTTGCATTCTTTAGCAAAAATACATAGTTTAATATCAACATTAACCAACAAATCTTTAATTGTTCAATTAGTGCGACTAGAGACAAGTTTTCTCAGAATCTACAATAGATTGCTGAGTATAACCTTTCTCACTGTCATACTATAAAGGTCAAACCTTTAATAAGCTCACTTTACTTTTGCTGCGCAAATAATTTGCACATTTTGTGAACAATTCATAATGAAAGCTTAATCAAGTTCAAAACTTGATTGTAGTAAGCTACGAACAATCTTATATCTATGGTTCAATACTAACTTCCGAAATCGATATCAAATATCGCTCTCACTATAAGTTATAGGATAATTTTCTTCAATAAGAAAACAACAAAATCATTAAGTATCAAATGCTTTTTAAATGATTCCGACATCCTATTGAACTTATACAAAAGATACAAATACTTTTTAAATGATTCTGACATCCTATTGAACTTATACGGAAGATATCTAAGGGTTATTTCATCTTATTAATTATGTAGTTCCATTTATAGTTTATCACTCTCACATTTGACTTCAATAAGTCAAATTTTTCTACAATTGTCAACATCCGATGTTACACATCAAGTAATAAAATAATTTTATTACTCGGGATCATAGAAAATATATTCTATCAAATAGAATACAATATTCTATCAAATAGAATACAATATTCTATCAAATAGAATAAATGATAAACTTTTGCTTGTACTTCTGAGACGCAAGTATCTTTCAATTATATAATCAATATACAAAAGAAAGATCCAAATCTCAAATTTTTCAAGATTCAAATTTTCTACCTATACATTAATTAACGATTTTTCGCGAAATATCGATCTTTATTAACATTTGGATTCAATGCAATTGGCATTTTCTTATATTATTACCAGCAATTGGAGTACAGATTAAAAAGTCCAAAATGCAGATGGAGGAGCTTTTCGATTAGGCAGTTTCATTCTTATTTATATGCAACATCAATGGAAAATGTAAAGAAAGCACAATTTAACTATAAATATACATAAAAGCAAACTTATTAGTTTCTTTTTTTTCCCCTCGCTTTTTTGACAAACAATACTATTTTGTTTGTCAATGGCAATATGCAGTACTTTTCTGCCAGGTTTAATTATTAGATTCAATTTATGTAATCACATATTTTTGACAAATGACATGCACGAGCAAAAGTAGCAATATACTATTTACTTTATTTTTCTTTTCCAAGTAAAATATTTCCCCCTTTTTTGTCCTTCACGAATATTAATTAATGATCATCAGATACCTATTTTTTTATTTGGGATAGTTTATAGTCTTTCAAACTAAATCATACGCCAGTTAGACGTTTTTTTTAACCCGGGCGGAAATATAAACAAGATTTAAAGATTCAGATTTGTAGCAAATTTTGTAAAATTAAAAAAATGAAGGAAAGTTTTTGTAATTTTTTTTCAAAAATAAAAACCTCCCATAACTACCGCTCTGATCATAAGTATACTAAATGAAAATAAAATAGTAATGAGAGTTATTAAAAAGCTCACTTGCACACAATAAATAAAAGAACTCCCTCTTTTTTATGGTTGGTAGAAAATGTTGACTTTGATATAAAATTTATGATAATTTTTCGTCTGAATTAAAAATTTCAATAAAAATCCAAAATAATTTATTAGACGAAAATTAATATTGACAAATCTCATTTGACCGACTGCCAACCTCTATACTCCTTTATATTTTTTTCCCCTTTGCCTTTAATATAATTATTATGACGTTGAAGTTGCGTTCAAATGATTTTGTCCAGCATAGGGCTTCAGTCCTTGCTCATAATTGAGGGGGATTGTGAGGCAAAGACAAAAGCGTCTCATCAATCTAACCATTGACTTAGTGGTAGGTCCCTTAGTCGATCATGGGTTTTTATGCCTTTGATGGATCACTCCCTCTCACCCACCACCAAATTTGGCAACATTGATTCTATTGTATTCTAACTATGCCACGCAGCTAAGCCAAGGAACCTACTTCTACTATTTCTACAAGTCAAATCAACGAGAGTTGTTCTAAGTGAACATGAAAATAATATTTAATGTTGTAAATTTTTTTACTATTAGATTGTAAAATATCAACGGTGCATAATTTATATCAATCTCGTAAGTCAAATTTTTATATATATTGTTAATGTTGGTTTTCACTACCCAAAAAATCAGAATCTCGAGTAAGGATATGAATGGGATTTCCACTTGACGGATGGTCCGAAATCCTTGTAAAGAATGAGGTCGGGCAGAAAGGCCTGGGCCCGAGGTGTAGAAAGGCACCCGAGGATAGTATTGCCTGATGAGGCAGAGTTGTGATACCGATGTATGAAGGCCGACCGAATGTGTAAAATATCATACTCGGCAACACTTGAGCATTTGTGAGGATCAACCCGATGTTAGACTATTATGACCCATAGCGTCACTATTTGTAAAAGACATAGTGGTTTTTGTACAAATTAATTATGTAGCAATGGTAATTACATTTTATCATTTTGTAATTTGATTACTTAAATATATAAAAGATAAAAGTCCTTATGATTAGTTCCGGATTATAAGATATGAGACAGTATCAATCCATAAAGGTTTAATCATTAAATAACCTTAGTCGTATTGATAATGCGGAATAGACTAGTATTGCACTTGTGCGTGTTATGGAAGCGTAACAACATAGTTCTCATATATTTAAGTATCGGATACTTATGCAAGTGTGATAGGAGGTTGTGTTTACCGATGGTACGGAAACAGGCTTTGCTCTAGATAGACCCCGCAGAATCTCATTGGTAGTATAACTATGTGTCTATGGGAATCCGCATAAGGGTAGGTGTATTTGGTCTTAACTGAGACTTGCATCGCTAGTACTTGTGACAATCAATACGCTTTGGTTTTGGTGGGTGTATTTGGTCTTAACTGAGACTTGCATCGCTAGTACTTGCGACAATCAATACGCTTTGGTTTTGGTCGTCCAGGAGTTTAACAGGTTCTGTGTACGCCTCTTTTGGGTTTATTGAGAATCGTAGTGTATTGGGTGTGATGTCAAGATGTAAGTATCCACTTCAGTCATATGGAGATGATGATCACGCAAAGATACAGAACTGGTACTCTAAATGGTTGCAGCCATCGGGATAATATGACATGGTCATGATTATCCGATTAAAGAGACTAGTTGCTTGTAATCTGATATATGATTCGTATGGGGCAGACACTATTCCAGCCTCAGGCCTTGCATGTGACATCTGATACTGGATCGCAATACGCAATACTACGTATACTACGTCTGACAAAGATTATATATTCCATTAAGAATATTTCTGGAGAATTGGGTAGGCACAATGCTTTGCTAGAAGCCAACCATGTCTCGTAAATCGGTAAAAACGTAGTACGAGGTACGTACGTGTTCGGATAGTCCGACGACCGGATTTACTGCCAACATATCCATAGATCTCATGGGTCGCTTCCCGAAGATTCACCGATGACGAATGATTCGAACTTAATTAATTTGGGATTAATTACGGAGAGACTTTATCTTGGATAAAGTACTATTTGAAGAGAGAGAAAGATTAATTTGGAATTAATCGTTAAAATAATATATTCGATATATTAAACGAAATTCGATTTCGACGCGGAATTAAAATTAAATTTTAATTCGGGCAAACGAATTAATTTAGAATTAATTCGCGAGCGACATGAATTGTAATTTTGCTTGGCATAATTATTTAATTAAATTTGATTTAATTACGTAGCAACGGAAAATTCGTTAATTCGGAATTAGCGAACCCGAGCCCGGGATGTGTTGCGGGCCCACTCGGATTTTGAATCGAGTGGGGCCTACATGTCACATCACTTGTCACTTTAATTACTTTTTGGTGATGGGTTTTGGTGAAGGCATGATGATGACTTGAAAACACCTTGTGTGTAATGATTGAAAGACTTTTACCAAATGTTGGGTATCTTTCATTTGATTTTTGAAATCAATTAACACAATTCATTCACTCATTCACTCTCTCTCCCTCATGGTTTCATCAAGAAAATTAATCCCACTCTTCTTTTTCTCTCAATTGCCGAGAGTTGCAAGGAGAAGATAGAAAATTTGTTGCAAATTTTCTAAGTGCTAGCACACCAAAGGAATCATCCAAGGTGATAGGGAGACCATCCCAAAAGCTTGGAATCAACTCAAAAGCTTGGAGCTTGGATCTCATCCTCAAAAGTGGAGCTTGGCCGAAAACTTGGAGGAACAAATTTTGTATTTGACGCATCCTAAATCCGCTCTTTGTAAGTATGATTCTGCCATACTTTACTTTTGTATTCACATTATTTCATTACTTATATTGATCTTGGAATTTCTTAGAGACCAACAATGGTATCAGAGACTTGAATAAGCATGAAATTGATTAGGGTTTATATACTAAAATTTGGGTAAATTTGATTTTAGCATGATTTGACCAAATTGTTTGTTTGAGTATGCTTGTATATGGATAAATTGGAGTTATATGTGATCAATTTGAAGAAATTTGAATTGGATTAATTTTGCCCAAATTACTTTGGCTTGGCCGGATATGTGATGTGCCCTAAGTCATGGTATTTTTTGTTCTTTTGATCATTGGATGAGTTTAAAGACTTGGGATAAATTGATTAATGATTTAATTGGATCAAAATCGAAATCGGTTTAAAAATCCCTCAAATGCTGTGACCGTGAGAATAATGAAATGAGATGATTTTTTGTTTCAATAATGTTGGACATGTGTTGAACAAATTAAAGCATGATTAATTGATTAAATTGATATTTTGGAAATGTTAATTTAGATAATTAATTAATGCAATACACTTTAATGAATTAAAATATGAAATTTGGAATTTTAGAATTTGATTAATTGGGCTTAATTTAGAATTGAGCTTTAAATGTTGTATTTGGGCCTAATGGGCTGGGTTGGGCCAAGTTGGTTTAGGTCAATTGGATTGGATCCAAATTGGGCCTAAATCATTCCATTAAGTCCAAATAGAACAAATGAGCCTTTTATGTTTAATTGGGCCTAATGGGCCTAAATTGGTTTCTTGGCAAATAGGGTGATTTCTTAATTGAGCTTTGGTATTTGGGTTTGACCCATATTGACCAAAGTCCATGCCTTAAGAAATTAATTGAAAGCACATTGGACTTTAATTAAATGACATTGGATGTTAATTGGGCTTTGAGACCCATTTAGATTAGATTTGGAATCTAAGTCTTAAAGGCGTATTTAAAAGTGTAGTTATTTAATTTGGAATTAAATACAGAATTAGTATTGAATACGAATTAAACTAGATTTAAATTATAGTTCGATATAATTCAAGAATTCGTACTTTGAGTACTTATTCTTAAACAAGTTGGACTCGCGCAAAATCAAATCGTTGTTTGAACATTGGATGATCACTTTATTCAAAGATTAATTAATTGGATTAGATTGATTGAATAACATGCTTTGTGTGAATACATGGATGTGTTGAATGAATAATGTATATCGGATGGATATTAGAAGGGAAATGGCAATTTTGGAAATTATTGTAAATTTAGAATTTATTAAATTGGACCTGCGTGTCCAGCCTTATCTCTCTTGATTCTTTGTAATTCTCTTCTCACCTAATTTCCCTCAATGTTAATGAGGTTTCTTTAATTGTATTATGTAATTGGGTAGAAGTAAGAATAGTGCTAGCCGGGGACAGGAAAGAGAGTGATTTGTTCTAGGAACAATTTGTGAGATATCCATCTGCATATCATTATTAATTTATTTTCTGCACCTTATTATGCTTTTAGAATGCATGCTTAATGGTGTATGATGAGACCTAACAAGGATAATAAATTGGTTGCCAATTTACGCGAAAAACCCTCAATAAATATTAAGCGTTTTCCTTCCATTGAGTGATTCTTACTCAAGATCCAAGATTGGCACTGGTTTGTTGGCCAAAGTCAAGACCTTTGTCCATCGTGGATGTGTTTGAATCATGAAAGCTTTGTTCCATATCGTATGTTCTGTCCAAGTTTTGATTTTTTGGCCAAAGTAAAGATCACTTCTTGTCCATCGACATCGATTACGAAGCTTTCCAAAGTCAATGAGTTCCGCTTAACTGGAATCATTAAGCTTGTTGTGCCAAAGCCAAGGCTTAGTTGATTCAGAGGAAAAAGGTTAGGAAAATATATTGGATATATTGGCATATATATTGTATATATGTTTCAGACTTGGAGGTTCACCTACCGGATCTAGGAGTTGGATGAGATCCAATTGATCTTAGAGATCTACCTAGTTAAATATCATACAGCTTGTTGGCCAAAGTCAAGGTTGTGTGTTATTTAACGGGATCCTAGCCCACTAGGAAACTAGGTTTCCCGAGTACTCAACAGAGGGTTAGAGGCTCGCCGAAAAATAGTGGGAGGCTAGTATTGAATTTTCAATTTCGTTCAAATACTTAGCTTTACGCGCTTTCAAATTATTTTGTCAATTATTTTATTAGTTGGACTAATATATTATTATTTTTCTCGTAACAGTTAGACTGTACCCATACATCGTTAATCGAATAGTTGGACTATTGCAGTTAAGATGACAAGAAAGTTAAGCATTATGGATATTGTCATGGGTGACAATGTCTTTAATGGCACAAACTTTCAAGACTGGGATAAGAATCTCAGAATTGTTCTGGGATCCGAGAAATTGCTCTACACTATAGAGAGACCTCTTGGGCCTAAGCCCCGACCTGATCAGTTGCTTGAGCTAGAGCTTTGGAAGACTCATAGCGATGACAACGCGACTGCTCAATCGGTAATGCTTGCTGCTATGACTCCGCAATTCCGTCGTCAAAATAAGGGGTTGGATCCCTATGAGATGATGGCGAAGTTGCATGATCTTCACCGATCTAATCTTAGATCACAAAGATATGAGTTGCAGAAGAAGCTCTTATGTGCTCGCATTTCAGAGGGTACGTCTGTTGAGCATCATATGTCACAGATGATTGCTGACATTAAGCAACTCGGACAGATGGGCATCGTCTTCGAGGCTGAGACTTCAGTAGATTTGATCATACAGTCTCTCCCCGACACTTGGAGTGGGTTCATCATGAACTACAATATGTTGAACTAAGACCAAACTCTTGGAGAGTTGATGTCCACTCTGCGTGAAGCAGAGAAAGAGCTCTTTAAGGGCAAGAAGCGCGAGGCGCACTTTGCTTCAACATCTCAGACTCCAAGGGCTTGGCCCAAGGCGAGTGGAGGTGTTAAGAAGAAGAAGCATAAGAAGAAGGGCAAAGCCGAATCGTCAAAGGGTTCTGGGAAACCTAAGGACAAATCCCAAGATGTATGTCTCCAGTGCGGGAAGCGGGGTCACTGGAAGCGTGACTGCCGCGAGTACAAGGCACACATGAAGGAAATCAAAGCGGGTAAGACACCGGCTTCAGGTATGTTTGTTATAGAAATAAACATGTCTACTTCTAGTTTTAAAAATTGGATTTTTGATTCTGGTTGTGGAACTCATATATGTACTGATGTGCAGGATCTGCAGACTAGCAGGAGACTGGCCTCAAGAGAGATTGACCTCCGCGTTGGAAATGGGGCACAGGTCGCCGTTTTGGCAGTTGGCACTTTTGTTTTGGAACTGCCCTCGGGGCATGTACTTAAACTTACAGACTGTTATTATGTACCTAGTTTGACTATGAATATTATTTCGGTATCTATGTTAGCCCAATGTGGGTATACTTTTGTATTTAGAAACACTGTGTGTTTTATGTATAAAAATGATATGGAAATTTGCACTGCTGATGTAAATAATGGTCTTTATATTTTGAATATGAATCAATCTCAAACATATAATGTAACAAACAAAAGGCTTAAAGTAAGTAACAAAGATGAAACTTATATGTGGCATTGTCGTTTGGGATACATAAACAAGACACATATATCCACACTTTCGAAGAGTGGGTACTTGGAAAGATTTGATCCAAATTCATATGATGTCTGCGAATATTGTTTACTAGGAAAGATGCCTAAATCACCTTTTAGCGGTAAATGTGCACGTGCCACTGAACTGTTAGCCCTTGTTCATAGTGACATTTGTGGGCCCATGTCTAGCCAGGCTAGAGGTTGATATGAATACTTTGTAACCTTTACGGATGATGCATCGCATTATGGTTATGTGTATCTTATGAGACACAAGTCAGAAAATTTTGAGAAATTCAAAGAGTTTCGACACGAAGTAGAAAAACAGACCGTCAAAAGTATTAAGACATTACGGTCGGACCGTGGTGGCGAATACTTGAGCAATGAGTTTCTTGATTACTTGAAAGAATATGGTATTCTTTCGCAGTGGACTCCTCCTGGAACACCGCAATTAAACAGTGTGTCCGAACGGAGAAACCAAACTTTGTTAGACATGGTAAGGTCTATGATGAGTCGCACAGAGATACATATTTCCTTCTCGGGATATGCATTGAACAATGCAATACTTATTTTGAATAAGGTTCCGTCAAAGTCTGTTCAACAGACTCTATATAAAATATGGACAGGAAAGAAACCAGGTTTCTCATTCCTGATGATTTGGGGTTGCTAGGCATACGTCAAACTTTTGGAAGGTACCAAACTTGAACCCAAATTGGATAAATGCCTATTTGTAGGATATCATAGGGAAACCAAAGGATATTACTTCTATCACCCACAAGAGAACAAAGTATTTGTTGCTCTACATGCGGTTTTCCTTGAGAAGGAATTCCTAAATGCAGTGATAAGTGGGAGAAAGGTAGAACTCGATGAAAATCGGAGTGATACTTTTCCTGGCACAGAATCCTTAATGGAACATGAACAGTCCATCAGGATGAGACTGTTCCACAATCTTCGAATACACAAGGACCGCGTAGGTCGGAGAGAGTCAGAAAACAACCTGAGAGGTATGGGTTTCTGATCTCACCTCATGTGGATATTAATCTTATTGAGGAAGATGAGCCGGCTACGTATGAGGAAGCGATACAAGGTATCGACTCCGGTTTATGGCAAGATGCCATGAATTCCGAATTGGATTCCATGTACACCAACCAAGTTTGGACACTGGTTGATGCACCAGAAGGCGTAAAGCCTATTGGTTGCAAATGGGTCTTCAAAAAGAAGACAGACATGGATGGCAACGTACAAATGTACAAAGCTAGACTTGTCGCGAAAGGGTATTGTCAACGACATGGTGTCGATTACGAAGAAACTTTTTCACCTGTTGCCATGATTAAATCCATTCAGATAATGCTTGCTATTGCTGCATATTTCGATTACGAAATATGAAAAATGGACGTCAAAACCGCTTTCCTTAACAGAAACCTTTTGAAGGATGTTTATATGCAACAGCCTGACGGTTTTGTCGTACCAAGACTTACAAATAAGGTTTGTAAGTTAAATCGATCCATTTATGGATTGAAGCAAGCATCGCGTTCTTGGAACCAATGTTTTAATGAGATCATAAAAGAATATGATTTCGTGCAAAACGAGGATGATCCTTATATATATAAGAAGGTTAGTGGGAGCGCAATGACATTCATTATCACTATTTGTAAAAGACATTGTGGTTTTTGTACAAATTAATTATGTAGCAATGGAAATTGCATTTTATCATTTTGTAATTTGATTACTTAAATATATAAATGATAAAAGTCATTGTGATTAGTTCCGGATTATAAGATATGAGACAATATCAATCCATAAAGGTTTAATCTTTAAATATCCATAGTCGTAATATTATCGAGACTGGACATCGATAATGCAGAATAGACTAGTATTGCACTTGTGCGTGTTATGGAAGCGTAACAACATAGTTCTCATATATTTAAGTATTGGATACTTATGCAAGTGTGATAGGAGGTTGTGTTTACCGATGGTACGGAAACAACTTCACTCTGGATAGACCCCGCGGAATCCCATTGGTAGTATGACTATATGTCTATGGGAATCCGCATCAGGGTGGATGTATTTGGTCTTAACCTGAGACTTGCATCGCTAGTACTTGCGACAATCAATACACTTTGGTTTTGGTCGTCCAGGAGTTTAACAGGTTATGTGTACGCCTATTTTGGGTTTATTGAGAATCGTAGTGTATTGGGTGTGATGTCAAGATGTAAGTATCACTTCAGTCATATGGAGATGATGATCACGCAGAGATACAGAACTGGTACTCTAAATGGTTGCAACCATCGGGATAATATGACATGGTCATGATTATCCGATTAAAGATACTAGTTGCTTGTAATCCGATATATGCTTCGTACGGGGCATACACTATTACAGCCCCAGGCCTTGCATGTGACATCTGATACTGGATCGCAAAACGAAATACTACGTATACTACGCCTCACAAAGATTATATATTCCATTAAAAATATTTCTGGAGAATTGGGTAGGCACAGTGTTTTGCTAGAAGCCAACCATGTCTCGTAAATCGGTAAAAATGTAGTACAGGGTATTTACGTGTTCGGATAGTCCGACGACCGGATTTACTGCCAACATATCCAGGGATCTCTTGGGTCTCTTCCCGAAGATTCACCGATGATGTATGATTCGAACATAATTAATCTGGGATTAATTACGGAGAGATTTTATCTAGGATAAATGACTATTTAAAGAGAGAGAACGATTAATTTGGAATTAATCGATAAAATAATATATTCGATATATTAAACGAAATTAGATTTCGACGCGGAATTAAAATTCTATTTTAATTCGGGTAAATGAATTAATTTAGAATTAATTCGCGAACGACGTGAATAGTAATTTTGCTTGGCATAATTATTTAATTAAATTTGATTTAATTACGTCGCAACGGAAAATTCGTTAATTCGGAATTAGCGAACCCGAGCCAGGGATGGGTTACGGGCCTACTCGGATTTTGAATCAAGCTGGGCCCATATGTCACATCACTTGTCACTTTAATTACTTTTTGGTGATGGGTTTTGGTGAAGGTATGATGATGACTTGTAAAACACATTTGTGTGTAATGATTGAAAGACTTTTACCAAATGTTTGGTATATCTTTCATTTTGATTTTTGATATCAATTAACACAATTCATTAACTCATTCACTCTCTCTCCCTCACGGTTTCATCAAGAAAATACACTCTCTCTCTTCTTTTTCTCTCAATTGCCGAGAGTTGCAAGGAGAAAATAGAAAATTTGTTGCAAATTTTCTAAGTGCTAGCACACCAAAGGAATCATCCAAGGTGATAGGGAAACCATCCCAAAAGCTTGGAATCAACTCAAAATCTTGGAGCTTGGATCTCATCCCCAAAAGTGGAGCTTGGCCGAAAACTTGGAGGAGCAATTTTTGTATTTGACACATCCTAAATCCGCTCTTTGTAAGTATGATTCCGCCATACTTTACTTTTGTATTCACATTATTTCATTGCTTATATTGATCTTGGAATGCCTTAGAGACCAACACCCGAGGTATTCAAGACTGGCCTAGCATAAGATTCTGAAAGAAGACCCAACCCGATCTACTAGATCAGTGAGAAAGAGCATCGGTCGTCTCGGTTTGCCGAACCGATCTTCTAGCTTAGTGTGGAAGGCAATATGTTCACATCCAGATGAAATAAGACCTTCATGGGAATTTTTATCCCCCAAAATGGGCGATGTGACAGAAGCGGGCCACCAGCTATCCCTTGGCATACGTTGTCGTATAGGAGCACTTGGAATACAGGCTGTCACATGGCTGAAACGTGTATCAAAGGGTAAAGTAGCATGGTTTAATGAGATATCAGGTGGCAGAGCTACTTTCGACAGAGCAACTGGGGAAGAGAGCCCTCGCATTAATGGTAGATTCATGTGGCTAACGTCATGATATTGGTGTAACAATAGAATTTGCCCTAATATATAAAGGGATCGAGAATTCATTGTAAAATGTTAGCTAAATCTCTTTCACACATAACTTGTAAAAGAGAGAGAAAAACTTAAGTGTAAGTGAGAGATAGACAGGTCAGTCATACCCGACCACGTTATAAAACATCATTTTCCCTTGTTCCTGTGGACGTAGGTTGGATCCATTCCGCCGAACTATGTTAAACCTTCTTTTTTTTTTCTGTGTGTTTTCTCATCTTTTCCTACATTTGTATTGGTCCCCAAACCAAACAAATTCACCATTGAGAAAGGATTGTTCAAGGAGTAAGTTTATCGATTTGCCTCTAGAACGAAAATCAGTCGTCAACAGTGTTGGAGTTGGTGCTTGGAGTGCCAATCCGAATTTTACATTTTATTATATATTAATAAAATAACTATATTTTCATATCATATCTTATTAATGGTATTGTCATTATATATATTAGATTGATGTATAGATATGATAAGAATGACATCGACCTTAGAATAGTCGTGTAGTAATATTGGACACTAGATGGTCCGACATTGGGATAAGTATTACTATTGTAAATTATTCTTAAAATATATATATTCCTAGTCATTGATTTTGGAATACGGTCGAATTCGCATAACCTAGAAGACAATCAC